>LZPO01027788.1:7442-20647 GCA_001675575.1 Neotoma lepida | reverse complement strand
CAGCAGGCTCCTGTCAGAGACAGTGAGGAGAAAGACAGGGAGAGGCAGAGGGAGAGAGATCTATTTCTAATTATTATTCTAATTCAATTCTATGTGTTTATTTTCTAACCACTGTCCACAGACGAACTTGAAGCAATCAAAATCATTTTGTTATTGCTAAGATCTGAACCCAAACAAGCACAAGATTAAAACTTTATTTTACTTAATTTGATGAATTTCAAATGTGTGCACTTGCATTAGGCAGGGATGTGGAGGGAGATGATGAGGCTGGCAGGGCCCTCTGAATGAGGAGCTGCATAATTGAAGTCAGCTAATAGGATTTCCAGCAGGGAGTGATTTCCCTGAGTCTGTGATCTGATTTCCTTTGATGTTTGCATTACAGTAATAACATTAGCAGCATCCCAAACAACACTAATGAAATCTTAGACTTGCCATACGTGAGGACACTTCTGTCATCAACTTTGGGTATCTTCCACACAGTTTTCTCTTAGGTAGGCTAGCTCAGTGTAGGGGGAAAAAAAACCTAAGAGTAAAGGTCAGATTTCATTAGCAAATTCTGGGCCAATGTTCTTGCTTCCTTTATAATTCTATGCACTCTGCCTACTCAGACTGCAAAAGAAGCTGAGGTGAGAAAATGGGTAGCAGTTAGGACCAACTACAGGACTGAGGACTTAGGTGGGTCCTGATAAGGGTGAGTAGTGATGGGCCTTAATGTACAAACAGTTCAAGCTCCCAGTTCCAGAAAATCACTTCAGAGCAATTTAGAAATAAAACAACGCCATCAAAATGAATCAAGGACTCCAATCACTACCTGCAATTTCATTAACAGCAAGGCAGTAAAGAAATATTGAACTGTGTCTTTAAAAAGCTTTTCAATGAATAATTAACACCCAGAAGGAGAGAAAGGGAGAGTCATCACCCTGTCTTCGCTGTCATATAAATTTGGAATCTGTAAATTCATCTCTGCCCAGAAATGTTTGAAACATGGGAAGACAGGCTTTTGCTCTCCATTAATTCATGCCTTGCTTCAACAGTGAACCTACAGGAGTGGACTGCATGTGAGTACCCAAGTTAAAATCAGGGTCTGAAGGCTATTGTTCTGCCAGAAATGGATTATTCTCTGTGCGTATTTGAATGAAAAGAAAGGTGTTGGTTCTAGGTCAGTTGGCAAGATGGGGAGGGTGCAGACTGGAAATATAGCCGACTGGTGACTTAAGTGTCTGCCTTTTTAAAAATCTACAACTAAGAAAATAGCTATGGNATAAGAAACTAGTAAAGTAAGGCAGCGACTGACAACAGCCAATCAAACCAAGAAAGGCTTTGCGCCGCCATGGGTCCTACCAATGGAGTCACAATCCACTTACCAAGCCANCCCACAGCATTTCAAGAACAAGCCGATGAATGTTCTGTCTTTCGGATACTTGTGATTACTTACAAGTTTTATTAAAAGCACTTCAAAAAGTCCAATGAATAAAAATCAGGGAAATGTTGATGATCCATTGTGGCTGAATGATTTTGAGGTACAGCAATAGGATTGTAGGTTTCAAAGGCCATAAGGTATTCAGAGCAGCAGGCCCTTGTAGGGCCCTGATCCCAGAGCCAATTACAGTGAAGCAGTTCATTTGAAATTTAAAGTTCTGAAAATCATTTTTTGTTTTCCTTCTGTTGAGGTCAATTACCATCTCGATTATAAAATTCCATTTCCACCTGGATTTGATTCAAATCCAGGCTGATTCAAAGCATGGGTGCAGCTCAGATGACGGGAGCGTATTTGGGCTCCAAGTAGAAGGCAGAGGGTAGAAAATCTGTTCAGAATTCTCCTATATAATTTCACACGTCTTGGCTAATATTTGAGTTTGTTGAGCCCTCCTGTGCTCATGGAGTGTGCCTGGTTAGCGCTCTCTCTCTCTCTCTCTCTCTCTCTCTCTCTCTCTCTCTCTCTCTCTCTCTCTCTCTCTCTGATGTGTGTGCATACACAAATCACAAGTGTGAGGAAGGCAGCTGTTACCTGACCATGATTTTAAGAGTTCAGCTTGCCGATGATTTGCAACTATCTGGAAGTATATTACATTAGCAATTTAATATTTTAGCTGAGTCAAGACACATTNATTCTTTAATAAAATTTATTGTGTCTAGGAACTGAAGAAATAGATTGTAACAAGGGATAAAACATAAGAAAACAGAAGTGACTCAGGAGAAGGAATGTTCCCGGTCAGCAGGAGAGGCCAGAACTGGGGGCTTCAATTTGGTTTTCAACTTCTGGCAGCTTTAAAAAAAGAGAAATAAAAGAAAAGAAAAGAAAAAGAAAAAAAATGAAGTAAGGAAACATAGGTTATTTCTTGTTTTCCTGAGAAAAAGGAGATGTTTATGTTCATCTGCAGCAGCAATGTTATTAGTAATCATGGATAATTTACTGACAACATCAACAAAGACACATTTTACCTTTTCCAACATAAGATGAATTTATTTTTCCATATGAAGTGTTTTAACAACAGGTTGTGAACAATAGCTACATATGGCAGAGAGGATTTTTGTTCTATTTGCAGTGTAAGTAGAACACCCAAGTCCAGAGTATGTTTGAGATAACATCCTTTTATTAGTTCCAGATATCTTACTCTTTCATGATTCTGATAGTTTCCAAATGTATAAAGGAAAAAGGATACAGGTCCTAGAAAGATGGCTCAATAACTAAGAGTGTTGCTTTGTAAGCATGAGGCCCCAAGTTCAAATCTCCAGCATCCACAAAGTCAGCTGAGCATGGCTGCCCGTAACCCCAGCATTGGTGCCCTAGGTAAATCCTGAGCACTTGCTGGCCAGCCCTCCTAGCTGAAGAGGTTAGCTTTCAGTTTAGTCAGTGTTCCTGTCTCACTGGAATAAGGTACGAAGCAATAGAGGAATGTACATAAGTCCTGCTATGGTCTCTGCATGCCAGTGCTCATGTGTGGGCACCTACACACACTCTGGTACATACAATTAAAAGAAAAAGACCTACTTTTCTGAGAATGGCTAACTATTACATAGATTCACAAGGAGATATTTTGCAACTGTTAACTGTTAATACCATTAAAAGGTTTTATCAGGGTAGTCATAGAATGGATATCTTATTTTCCTCTTTCTTAAGTACACTCTATGGCCTTTTAAGGACACACTCAAATTTTCCCATGTAAGTTTATTGGAGACAATTCTGATGATGACACATGTCAATGTTCCACAGCAGCAATCAGTGTTTTATTCCCAGCATGCACAGCTGATCAGGTGGCAGGCCTGCCTCCTGACATGGAGGAGGAACAGATCTAAGGATGGTGACCTTGAAAGCAGCTTTGAACATGCAGAACATGGTTTCTTTGAGGCATACAAATGGTGCTGTCAAATACACATGCAAATAGAGGACAGGCCAGGATTGGACATGCAATTAAGGAACAACAGTGACCATTTAGTTGTTTGCTAAAGACACAGGTCTGGATGAGACTGGAAAGATCTTAAACCAAACTTTAATAGAAGTTTCTTTGCTGATGTAATTTTTTGCTAATGTATGTCATATTACTCTTTAATTAAATGTATTGTGTCTAATGTATGTCATAGCACTCTAGTATAAGAACAATGATTAAATTGTACTCTTAAGATGTCATTTTATATGGTCATTTAAAAAATGAATCTGTATTATTTAATATAAAAATGTAATATCTCCAGCTCTTCTTACACTAGAATTTCCAGTGTGTTCTTATTCACTTGAGTTGGATGGACTAATAGACAATTCCTAGCCACTATTAAGATCAATCCATAGGAGTCTGTTTAAGAAGTATTAGAGAAATTTATTAAGGTAAATTGAGGAAATACACTCACAAATACAGAATGGAGTAGATAGCTGAAGTTGTCCTCTGATCTGACCGGGAGTGAATCCACCTTGCAGGCAAGAGCAGGGAGAAGGGGTATGGGACCCTTCTCCCTCTCCTTTTAAGAGGTCACATTCAAGGGCAGGAAGCACCGCCTCCTACAGGCCCTATAGCCCAAGGTCATGGGCGGAGCAAATACCACTACAAGCTACTTTATGTAAGAATGTAGTTATTACACAATCACTAACAGAAAACATACCTAAACCCTGGACAGGAAAGATGCCAGGCTGCTGAGAGCCTGAGCTTATAGGTCTTCTCAATGTCTGAGAGATCAGAGCTTGACTGCTGGTACCCCACCGCTTGAGAACACAGCATCTGGTTCAGCAATCAGGAAAAATTAGTGTCATGTTACATGACCTATCAGACTACATCTGGAATCCTGCACTTGACTCTGTATTCCCAGGAAGCCACATTTAAACATGCAGTCAAAAGCTGCTTTCAAAAACAAGGTCTATAACTTGGTTGTTATAATACTAAAAGGAAGGGCGAAAAAGCTGAGGAGAAAGAAAAAACAACAAAACAGAAAAGCATGGGAATGATTTAAAGATATCAGATCATAATTATCTGATGAAACAAAAGGAGCTAATTTTTAAAGATCTCTATTTTTATTTTATGTATATGATTGTTTTGCTTGCATGTATGTCTGTGCACTGGGTGCATGCAGTACCTGTGGAAGNCAGAGGAGGGCATCAGATTCCCCTGGAACTGGAGTTACAGATGGTTCTGTGCTNTTATGTGGATATTGGGAATTGAACCCAGGTCCTCTGGAAGAGCAGCCAGTGATCTCAACCACTGAGCAAGCCATTTCTCCAGCTCCCAAAGAGATCATTTTTAATGTACTTTTAGTTTTAAAATCAAATTTCAAGTCAATGCATAGAGTAGTGAGTTTCATTGTGGCATTTTATACATAGATGTCATTATGCCCATTCTCACTGGTATCTCTTCCCCATCACTGACTTCTTTCCCCCATTGTCCCCTGGCTGGTTCCTTTCCGCCCAATTCCATGTCACATGTATCCTATTCCCTCTCCTGCCCCAGAGATCTCTTCCTCCTCCTCTCTGTCACACACACAAAATTTTAAAGCTAAGTTCCATATGTAAAATCATGTGGTATTTGTCTTTCTGAGTTTGGTTTATTTTGCTTAACATGAATCCAAAACTCCATCCATTTTTCTGCATGANTTCACTTTTCTTTGTGGCTGAATAAAAGTCCATTGTATATATGTAGCACATTTATGCATTCATCTGTTGATCAACATGCAATCTTGTTACATTCCCTGGCTATTATGAGTGTAGCAACAATAAGCATGGATGCACAGATAGCTCTGTGGTATGCTGAGCTAGAATCCTTCAGGTATTTACTTGAGTGACCCAACCAGATCACACAGTAGCTCTATTTTTTCATTTTCTAAGGATCCTCCATACTGATTTCATAATGGCTGTACCAGTTTACATTCCTACCAGCAGTGAATAAATATGTTCCTCTTGAGGCTGGAGCTATAGCTCAGTTGGTAGAGTATTTACTTAGGATGCACAATGACCTAGATTTGCTCTCCAAGACCAAATAAGCCAAGTATGATGGTATAGGTAGATGGATGATAGATAGATAGATAGATAGATAGATAGATAGATAGATAGATAGATGATGGATGGATAGATGATAGGTAGTTAGATAGACAGTGAATAGATAGATACAAAGATGATAGATAGATTGATAGATGATGAATGGATAGATAGATAGACATTGAATAGGTAGATAGATAGATGATGATGATGATGATAGATAGATAGATAGATAGATAGATAGATAGATAGATAGATAGATAGATGAGATACATATAGATGGTATAGGGTATGGGTATGGATATAGATCTATAATCCAATACTCAGAAGGGAAAAGCAGGAGGATCAGAATGTCAAGGTCACCTCAGCTGCATAGCAAGTTTGAGGCCAGCCTAGTTTCCATGAGATACCCTGTCTTAAAAATAAATAAATATTTTTAAAGGGTTTCTCTTTCCCCACATCCTTGTCAGCAAATTTTCTTGATTATAGTCACTCTGACTGGAGTGAGATAAAATCTCAAAGNAGTTTTAATTTGCTGTAAGCCAAACTTAATGGCTAATCATGTTAAACAGTTTTCTCAAGTATTTTCTGGGTGCTTGCATTTCTCTTTTGAGAAATATCTATTCANTTTATTAGAGATTGGTCTTTTAATCTTTTAAAATAGTGCTATCACATTCGTCTTTGGATTCTGGCACTGGCTTTATTTCTATTTCTTCATTTCCATCATCTGTGTATGTGTGATGTCTATGTAATGGTGGGAGATAACACACATGCCATGCCATACACATGGACATCAGAGGACAGCTTTGTGCAGTTTGTTCTTTCCTTCTGCCTTTACATGGTTCTGGGGATTGAACTCAGATCACAAAGCTTGTGTGGCAAGCACTTCTACTGCTGNTTTACAAGCCCCACCCACCCACCCCACCCCATCCTTGAGACAGAGCCTTGTTGTGTAGCCCAGAATGACCTTGAACTTGAGATCCTCCTGTCTCTGTCTCCTGAGTACTGAAATTATAGGCATACACCCAAGCCCAGTTTACATTTTTATTTCAGCACTTAANTTGGGGTAGGAGGAGAGCGGTGGGGATGGGGGAATCTCCTAACAACTGATTATACTTTGANATATTTGAAGTTTCTCATAAAGGCAAAGAGGATATCTGGAAAAAGCAGGAATGAGGATTCCAAAAGAACAGGACAGAACATTCCATGGGGTTCACAGCTCTTATGTCTTTTAGAAGAGTGCAGAGTGGTCCAGTATGTCCCAAGTGGGTAGATAATGTGTTATNTGGTACACTATTTCTCAATCCAGCTTTCTTTTGCAGTGTTGAGGATCAAAATCAGGCTCCTACAAGGTAGGTNATCACTCTACCTTGAACTGCACCTTTAAACCAGATTTATTTTATGTGCTGGATAGTTTTGTGTCTACTTGACACAAATTAAAGTCATTTGAGAGGAAGGAACCTCTGTTATTATCTGTTTTTTATTATCTTCAGTGGCTGCCCCTTAAGCAACAGCTTTGGCCACAAGGACTGCAGCCTGAGGGGATTTTGTTCCCCCAGGCACCAACTCTTTCAAAGCTACTAAAGGAACTTNTCTAAATCTAAAACACTCGTGATTCAACAGTTTAAGTGGAGTTCTGCTCTCTCAGAGAGGCTGAATAGCCAGTAGCTAACCTTCTCCCTTTGCTGGCATCTTCCAAAAAACCCAGTGTCTTTCTCTTAGCTTCCACTTAAAAAACCCCTGTTACACATGGTTCTTCCTTACCACTTCCTGACAGCTGCTTGCTGACTCAACCTCCTGCTCACAGGTTAATTTTATTTAATCAAACACATCTTTGAATTGTTAACAAAAGCAGTAGGAAAAAATACAACACACTTTAAAATAATATTCCCCAACAAACCTCAATTGAGAAAATGCCTCTATAAGATTGGGCTGTAGGCAAACCTATAGCACATTTTCTTGACTAGTGGTTGATGGGGGAGGGCCAGCCTATTATTAGTGGTGCCATCCCTGAGCTGGTGGTCCTGGGTTCTATAAGAAAGCAGGCTGAGCAAGCCATGAGGAACAAGCCAGTAAGCGGCACTCCTCCATGGCCTCTGCATCAGCTTCTGCCTCCGGTTCCTGCCCTGTTTGAGTTCCTGTCCTGACTTTCCTTCCAGGATGTACAGTTGAAAGCATAAGCCAAATTAACCCTTTCCTCCCCAAAGGTCATGGTATTTCATCACAGCAATAGTAACCCAAACTAAGATGTTCTATAACCCAGGCAGGCCTTGAATTTGCCATCCTCAGCCTCAACATCCTNAATAGCTGCAATTACAGATGTGTGTCTTACCAGGTGAGGCTTGATAATGACCTCTGATAATTGATGTGTCACATTTGCTCACCTGATGCCACCAGTGAGGCCTCTGTGTTAATCTGGGCTTTAATGCAGCTAATCTAGGGAAACTTTGTGTAAGAAGGTTCTAATAAAGGAAGCCCCCTCTGGAAGCCTCTATTCCAGAGTTCTGCATTTTAGGCAAGCATTTGTTGTTGTTTTCCTATTTCTACAGTTTGATGTATGTCCGTAGGGTGCCNACTGCATTATGTAGAGAGCACTGAAGNTACAATGAATGTTTTCTGTGAGCTTTTGTGCTAAGCATTATTTACTGGGGTGCTATTTAATAGCACAAGATGCTAATGGAGTGATGTGAAACCCATGAAGCAGCATGGCCACCCTTCTCTGTATTCTCCTCCTCTCCTCCAACACCAGCTTGCTGTGATTATTACATTCTGTTCACTTCNCTTTTACCAGCTACAGGCTTCCAACATGGGCAATTGATGTGTCCTTTATTCGTTTTTAACTCGGTGATTAGAACACTGGTCTGTAATTCAAGAGCCCTGTGACGTTCTATACATTCATTCAAGTGCATACTGGTTTTGGTGCAGCAAAGTATGCAGTCATTTAGAGCAGGGAGAGGGGCCTGGAACACAGCAGCATAATAAACAACCTGATGCCATTGATTTCATTCCACAGTGACTATTATTTCAATTTAAGCTATTTATTTCCCTATGAAACAAGATGAAATGTTTCTCTCCACTACNTAATTCGCATTTTGGTCCATGTTGGTGATATTTTTCTACAAATACCAAAACTCCAAGTTTAACAAATGAGTTACAGTTCTAAGAAGAAAGAACATACTGAGTTCTTTGGCACAACTTAGGAAGAGTGTAACAGTGGCAGTTAATAGCTGAGGACACATGCATTGGTGCCCTCCCATGCAACCTCATGTTTCATGTTCCCTGCCTTATTCACTTCCATTAGATCAAATCAAATTGAAACCATCAAACTTCATTTGTTCCTATTTCTGTGNNTTTGTTCACATACATTTTTAAAATTTTTATATGAATTTTATTATTTTTTCCAATATATAAAAGAAATCAGAAAATGAAATAACTAGTGACTATAAAAGTTTGGACTCTATCCACAGGCTGTGCTAAGATGTGAGAAGTAGGAGAATACCCCAAGTAGGTTTATCTCCATGGCTGGAAGATACTTTTCACACTACTAGAGGAGAAAAGTATCCATCAATATCAGCCAGCTACAAACCCTGTGACATACAATAGGACAGACTGATGCAAAGGTGGCACAAATGTTATGGGAATTACCAACCACTGTTTGCTTGCATTTGAGGCCCANTCCATGAGATGGAACCCATACCTGACACTGCAAAAGTGACCAAGAACCTGAGACCAGATAGGTTATGGGTCTAGGGGAAAATCTACTACTATTATTCNGCTAAAGGAACATATCAATAAAATTACTCCTNATGACATACTGCTATACCCATCTATNAGTGCCTTCATCAATCTGTCACCAGAGAAGCTTCTTTTTGCTGTAGATAGTAATTAGCACAAAGACCCACAACTGGAAAATATGCAGAGGGTGAGAAACTTTGGAGCACTCCGTCTTAAATGGGATGTCTTCATCAAAATCCTCACCTCAAGGCTCAGAAATCTATGGAAAAGGAGACAGAAAGATTGTAAAAGAGGATCTTACAATCCTGTCATTGGCTGCCTAGTTGAAGGAACTTGCCCATCTGTGAGTCAGCAAAGCTGGCATCAGCACACAGGCAGCCAGGGAGGAGGAAGGAAGGCCAGAAGGGATGAGATAACTCAAGGAAATAGTGTCTTCCACACACAAGAGAACTGATGCACATATGAACTCACAGAGACTCACAGAGCATACCAGACTTACACAGGTTCAAAGCAGACAAAAGCCCAGCACTGTGAAGGGGAAGTGGGCACAAAGTCCCACCCCTAACCAAAAATCTATTTGCAATTGATGCCTGCTGGGAAAGGGAAAATCTGTTTTCTCCAANGTAGTGTCAGTGGGTNTACCGCCACAAGCCCAGGAGTAGTTGNCCAACACGGAAAGGACTCCATGTATTTGTGTGTGTGTGTNTGTACTTCTCAGTTTGTCTTATTAGTTGATTTTTAATTTGTTTTTACTTTATCTTGTTTTCTTTCTTTCTTTGAGAGAGAGGAAGAATATGAAGTTGGGTAGANAGGGAGATGGGGCAAACCTGGGATGAGCTGGAAGANAGAATAATAGATATTCAAAATACATTGTATGAAAAAATTTGACATAAAATTTTTTAAGAGTTCATCCCCTTTCTCATACCCTGTGAAGGCATCCCATCCAGGAATGAGACCAACTGGCCTTCCTTCCTCCCACCTGGGTGCCTGTGTGCTGAAGCCAGCTTGGCTGACTCACAGATGGGCAAGTTCCTTTAACTCTGTAGTCAGTGACAGACATGGTGGGAGGATTTACATCACGGAAACTGGCCAGCACTACAAATCAGGTTTTCTTTGTTCACTAGCTTTGTTCTTTAGGATGTGTGAGTTAACAGCACGGCATTGCACATAAGCACATTGATAGACGCCCCATTGTGTGTCCTCAAAGTGCTTTTAAAGACCAGTTTAAAATATGAGTTCTGCAGTCTATACCAGAGATGGGATTATATTTTGTGTGCTTTCTTTTTTTCCTGAAACTGGATCTCTTTATGTAATTCAGACTAGCTTTGAACTCTCAATCCCCTCGCCTCAGCCTCCTAAGTTACACAGTGAGGCAGCTTTTTTAATTTCCTGAGTGTTGGGCATACTGCATGCATTTAACAAGTGCTTTTCCACCACTTTACAGGAGTGTATTACCTTGTCTTCTTGCCACAGTAATTCCTTAATGACAACCACTTTGCTTTGTGTAATTTGTATCTTGCATTTAAAAATANGATTTAAAATTGTTCTGGTAGGTAATTTCTTTCCCTCTCTGTATGAAGTAGTTTCATAAGCATCACAGTGCTAAGTACTCTCACAAGGCTAAGGCCTGCCGAGAACCATCTCAGCGAATGATGGTTTCTTGGGGCCCATGCACTCCCTGGCATTGCTGAGCTCTGTGGAAAAAACTACCAGCTCATGTTCGCCAACTGGTGGGTCTCTTTTAGAAGTTTAGCTTGATGCTTTTCATCTTTGAAAAAAAAAAAAAACCTTTATGTTACTAACCTAGAATGGACTTTGTAGCTGAGGATGACCATGGACACCTGGTCCTCCTGCCTGTATCTCTCAGTGCTGGGATTACAGGTGTGAGCCATTGCTCCTGGCTCAGTTGTTGAGAATGTTGGAGAAGATGATGTGAGGAAGGTGCTTCTGGATCTGCAAAGGTCCCTACAGGGACCACAAGGTCTATCAGAGTAAAACAGATTCAGACACAGCCAATAACAGTCCGGAACATGTTTCTCAGAGTTGTAACCTTTTTGTGTCTTCATTTCTGCAGTCCACCTATTTGCAGACTGTGGCCATTCTCCTTTTAAGTTCTTAGCATAAAACAGAATGTTCTCTCTTCTTCCTCTTCTTTGCCGCCCCGCCTCTTCCTTCTTTAAGGTACTGAGGATCAAATCCAATGCTTTGTGTATGGTAGGCAAGCACTCTACCATTAAACTATACCCCCAGCTCCAGGTTCAGACAGGATCACTCTATGTAGCCCAAGTTGGCCTTGAAGTCCATCTCCCGTTTCCACAAGTGCTAGGGTTATAGGCAAGTACCATGTTTTTGAACCATTTNGTTTGTTCGAAGGTTGAGGAGACTCTGATCACAAAACAAAAGTTGAACCAACCTCATTTGAATTCAGACATTAGACAGACTTTCTTAGATCTGGAGTGGGTCTTGGAGAGGATGCAGCATATCCTGGCCCCAGCATCTCTTAGCAGGCTACAGAAGCTGAGCATGTCAACCCAGCAGTGAGGAGGTGAAGGCAGGGAGATTTAAGTATGAAGCCAGGGTGGACTGCAGAGTAAGACCCCATTTCAAGATTTNGAAAACAACAACAACAACAACAAAACAGGGTGGGGAGGGGGGAGGGGTGTGAAAGGAGATATAGGAGAGAGAAACAAAAATATATGATTTCTTCTCCCATGCTTGGCTTCTTTATTTCAACAAGCCATTATAATGCTCAATAACCTTGTTTATTTTTAATTTTTTAAAATAAAGTTCTCCTTTATTTTAGAAAATAAAAGCACAAAGTAAATTATACTTTTTCCCTCTCTCCTGAGATGTTTGAAATCACCCATTGGCCTTCTTTTCTTTCAGTCATATTTGAGGGCAGGGGAAGAACAGGGGNCTTCCTGATATGCCTGTCTACTGTGTTCCATGGACCACCAAGAAGCAAGACATACCCACTTCCTATTGCTGCCTGACCAGAATTCCCCAAACTCAAACCACTTGGCTTGTTTTCAATGGGAAAAGTTCCCCTGAGTTCATCCACTGCTGCCTGCCCTTCCCACTGCCTGTTAAACAACAAAACAAACAAAATAACCTGATTCCTACAGGAGGGGGGAAAAGCAATCAAATTTTCCTCAATTTGTTTATCCGTTGGTTTCAAATCCTTACTTTCAAAGACATTGCACAGGTAACATCTTTCTCACTGTGCTAGTGCAGTGACAGGTAAAGAAGCCAGAACTCCATACCACCCTGGTGGGCAGTCTGCAGGGTTCCATCATTTCTATTTCCAGATCTAACTTTTGTGAACATACCAGAACACTCACATCTGGCTTTCTGGAACCCAAGTCCATGCTGTTTCCCTGAGGCATGGTAACTGTTTTAGGGTTTCTCTTGCTGTGAAGAGACACCATGATCACGGCAACTCTTATAAATGAAAACGTTTAATTGGCCTACAGTTCAGTGGTTTAGTCCATTATTGTCATGGCCAGAGGCATGGTGGCATGCAGGCAGACATGGTGCTGGAGAAGGAGCTGAGAATTCTATATCTGGATTAGCTGACAGTAGGAAAAGAGAAGGGGTATGGCTTGAGCATTTGAAACCTTAAAGCCCACCCCCAGTGACACACTTCCTCCAACAAGGCCACGCCTCCTAATAGTACCACAGTAACCATAGACCTTTGTAGAACTTTNGTGTTTTTCAGTTATATAGTGACTGAATTGTACCCCACCCCANTGGCTCACCTGTAATGTTTTCTAGGCTGAATTAAAAGAGAGAAAATAGGCAATAATCTTTTACAGCTATTTTTTCTGCTTTGCTGAGGACCAGAGGCCAGTTCACTGTGTATACTAAACAAGCACTCTACCACTGAGCTATATCCCAAGTCCTTAAGTATTTGAGACAGGGTCTNTCTGTGTAGACCAGACTGGCCTTGAAGTCCATCCTCCTGCCTCCACAAGTGCTGGGATTATAGTGAATACCATCACACCACGTTTTAGAA
>LZPO01027787.1:63093-78902 GCA_001675575.1 Neotoma lepida | reverse complement strand
TTAAGACTCAGAGAGGCCAGGGTTCTGAGGAGGAGGCCTGGGGAAACTCTGGTCTGAGTCATGTGAGCAACTGAACCTTCTTTTGGAAAAAGGCTGAGGCAAATCGCAGATTTAAGCTTCTTGGAAAGAGGGAACTAAGCAGGTTCCTAAACAGCTTCCCAGAGAAGTAAAGGCAGGTTGGGTCTGATAGGTTCATGAGAAGAGATGAGAAACTCAAACTGACAAAAGCTTACCCTTACCACAGCCAGTTTCCACACTGCAGGAAGACCCTGCCCAGTGCTGAGTGAATACTGGGTCTGTGTTCTTAAATTTTCTGGTTTCCAGAGCGAAGAGCCAAGTAAACTCTTTATTCCCTATACACATTTTTGTTTTGGTCTTGGAGATTCTGTGATTGCAACAGAAAATGGACGAGAACAAGTACAAACTGTAGGAAGGATACTGTCAATGAGAGTGTGTATCAGAGATCCAATCAAGTCCTTACTACACCTTAGCTTTTCTGAGTGTATGGAAAAGCACTATTAGCCTCTTTAAAAAGGCCTTAGAGACCCAGTAAGGATAACTTCAAATTTTAATTAATTATATTTTTCTATTTTAATTTATTTTTCTGTGAATGGGTGTTTTTCCACCATATCTTAGTATGCCACATGCATCACTACCTTCTGAGGCCAGAAGAGGGCATCAGTGTCCCCTGGGACTGGAGTTACAGGTGGCTGTGAGCTGACATGTGGGTGCTGGAAACTGAACCTGAAAGACCAGCCAATGCTCTTAAGCACCCAGCCATCTTTCCAGCCTTGAAGGTAGGTAATTCTTTAGGGTGTCCAGAAGCAGTGGGAAGGGACCAGGCTCCACCTTACCTAAGATCACAGGCAGAATTCTGATAGAAGGGGGACCCTGCAGCAGAGACACCATTGCTATCACTAACATAGAAAGGAACGGGGCCTCTGATAAGAAGTTAGAGCTAGGCTATGGGAGAAGACTGACAAGAGAACCTATATTTGGAAAACTATCTGGCNCTGAGCTCCTGGAAGCAAGTAAAGGTGAGGGCAGCAGGGCCTGGGGTGTCAAGGGCCTTGACAATCAGCAGGTGCACACAGATGCCATAGGCCTTGGCTACTGAGCTGGGTTATTTGCATATGATCCTCTGCTAAGTGGAGCTGAGGGGAAGGCTTGGTAGGACAAGTCACAGGGTAGGAGTCCAGACCATCTAANAGCTGGGGGATATGGAGCAAAGCCTTCCTCTAGGTCTTCTTAGACTGACTCAACTGCTTCTCAGAGCAGCTGGGGGGTGAGGAGGTAAGAGGGTCTCCTAAGCCAGTAATGTGTGAAGTAGCTGGGGATGGACTCAGATAGTTGAGCTCTAGCATGAGAAAGCTCAGGCAAGCTGCATGCTATTTTCATGAGAGAAGGAAGACAGAGACAGCATATGTGTAAGCAGCTATCCCAGGAAGCCCTGCAAGGCCTATGCACATATGCCTAAAGTACAGAAGAAAGCAGCACGAGATTGCTACGGGTTTACTTCACTTTGTATAAAGATTAAAATCCTTTAAGGACTGAGATGGGCAAACTATATGCAAAGTCAACATAAATTAGTGTAAAGTTCAAGCCAGGAACTATTCAGATACAGTTATTTGAGACTGTCATTGTAACTTGATCATGGTACCTCATGCAGGTAACCCCACTCACTGTGTCTTTGGTATCACCACTTCATCAGAAACACACAGAAGTGTGCTTAGCATTGGCAACATCAAGGGCTGGAAGAAGCCATGTTCAGTGTTCTGCAGGCCACTTCCCTGAGTACCGTAGGAAATTAAATGCTTTCTCTGGAATCTTTATTATTAATATTATTCATGAGCTGATGGTGCCTCTTAACATTCGGAATGTAACCAAACCTTAATTAAGGTTTTCTGGAGCTTCTCCAGAGTGTGAAAAGCATTCTTTCCTCTATTCTCAGGGTGTGGGGTCTGTAGGTAGGCTGTATGACAAGGCTAGAAGTCAACATGGCAGTGGCTTGGCTTCCAAAAGTCCCCAGAGAAATACAGCCCAGTACAAGGACCAATGGGGGTAGATTGAGACTCCTGGAGAAGCCTTAGGGCCCCGTGGACAACCAATGAGGGCCCCATGGCTGTGGTGACCAGCAATGGCTAGTGGTGTAAGTGTTGTGTCTTCTGTCTGACGATCTCTCAGGGAGTATGCTACAGTTACTGGAAGGCTCCTGAGCCTAGGAACACTAGCACAACTATCTGGAGGAGAGGGGCAAGAGCTTGCAGTCCTGCTGCGTTAGAGCTCTGGGCCAGACAGGACAGAGGTACTCACTGTCTCTTCCTGTTGACCTCTGAAGGAAGTTGTCTCGGGTGTTTTCAGGAGGGTCTATCCTTTGGTGAGAGCTGACTACTCTGCATTTAGGCTGTGTCTTTATCCTTCTACAGCAAGACCCTATCCACTAGAAATGAAACAAACTTGATATGGCCATTCCATCTCACACACTTGAAATATCAGTCACGTCCTGTTTAGGCCAAGCTAAAATGTCCCTCCATTCAACACCAGCCCCTGGTTTGTTTGCTCAGAGCCATGCCAAATCACAGCTCCTAGTTCAGTGTCCTCTGAAACTTCCTAGCTTAGGAAGGAGTAATCTCTACGATGTCTGTGAAGAACCACTGCACATGGCTCTAGTGCAGCCTTTCTTAGAGCAAATAGAAACCTGGAATTCACTGACTTGTTTAGTAAAAGCAGGTGTGTCCCTCAATTCTGAAGGAAGCCCAGAAGGAACTCCCCTGCACAGCCCTGCAGGTTGAGGCTACACCTCCACCATACAGGCTGAGACTATGTAGCACCACACCCTCTGGAGCAACCTCCAGAAAGCCCACCCTTCTTGCACATCCCAATCAATGCACTGTCCACGGCCTCTTCAGCCCTTCTCTAAAATCCCTGTTCTCTACAACCATCACCCAAGAAAACTAAGAGTGTCCTGGCTTGTCTTGTGTTCTAGCATATTCCTCTTGCTTTGACAACAGTCTATTCCCTTTTACAGCCTTTGTCCATAAGGGAGCTGATGTTTAAAGCTGTGGGCTAGCAGGGGTGTCCTTACAGGACCCAGCACATCTGTCTCATGGGGACTTGCCTTCACTCTGGGCACCTTGATCATCCCTGTCTGGGTGCTACCCAAAGGCCATATAGAGGGTTACACACTCACTGACCTTGGCCAGCACGTCCACAGGAGCTGTCTTAGTCCTGGAACTACCCTATTGTTCTGGACTGTAGAGCAGAACACACTCCAAAGAGGGTGCTCTGGGGGATGAGGCCAAGTTCTACAATGCAGGAGAGTACATGTATGAGACTCACTGCTTTGGGGATAAATCACACAGGGAAGCTTAGGGTCATTTTAAAAAAGAGTGTCTGAATGCGAAAGCCAGTACCCTAAATTAGCACAAGATGTCAAAGCACTACCTGTGGCTGAACAGGGGTCCCTGGACTGCCATCAGGATGGAGGTACTCAGGCAGCAGACTGCACACTGACCTGTTTTCCTAAGAGGGAAGTCATCTTTGGCGTCATACATTCCCAAGACTGGGTGGTTGTAGGAGGCTGACACCCCACTCTGGGGCGGAGAGCTCTGGTCAAGGGAGCTGTGCTGTGTCTTCCTGGAAAAAGGCAGAGACAGGTATCAGTGTACCCAGACATCCCAAGCCTTGGGATACCAAATTGTGAAACATGACCTTCTGTTAGACCCTCTTCTTCAGGTATGAGGCGAGAGTAAACCAAANAAANAAGCAACAGTGCCCACAGCCCCTGTCTGTGTGCCCTATGTCCCATTCTCGCCCAGACCTGCCCTCTGGGATTCCCTAAGCCCTCAGATGGTTTGTCTTCAGGGTGTAAGCAGTGGACGATCAGTGAGCCCAGGCATGAGAATTAACAGGGAAGGCTGCAGGCAGTGAGATGGGGTCAGCACAGACACTAGCAGGTACTGGTAATGCCCACATCTGTCTGTTTTCTCAAGCACAGGGCCCTGAGGATTTTCCTTCTGCAGAATATGTCCACTGCTGATGCCCACTACAACCANTCCCCCAGCTGTCTCCTTTTCAGGACAGTTCAGCAGCAGCTTAAATCTCTACCCTGGGAGTTACTAGAGGAAGTGAACTTCAAATGGCTATGCACAACTTAAAGTCCTAAAAATGGCCAGATGGGAAAGGTACCAAGTGGATGGACGCTCAGAGCAGGGAGGAGGAGGGAGAGAAGGAGGCAGGAACTGGACTGTGGGGTAAGTCTAGGGCACTGAGGCCACCCTAGATGACCTCTGAACTCTGAGAACATGAAACATTCTGTGGTCTTGAAGACAGGAGATCTGCTTAAAGACTCGAAACACATTTGNCCACTTTCTAGTACAGACTTTGCCAAATGACTTATTTGAATACACAGTATTTATTGGGCACCCACACATCTGGAGTTATATGAACTTAGAGTGGGAGCTCTCAGACATACACAAGTGTATATTTAAATATCTGAAAGCATATAATGCAAAGAATGGACTGAAGCGACTCTCAGAAACCAATCTAAGAGGGCAGCCCTGAAGACTTCTTTAATGCTAAGTTACAATGGGGTCCTTGGCATCCCTTTTCTCTTTCCTACAAACACAGGTGTGTGTGTGTGTGTCTGTGTGTGTGTGTGTGTGTGTGTGTGCACGCACATTTGTGTGTTCACATGTGTGGGTTAAAAAGATAGTCAACTATAGGAAAACATTTTAAATGTAATTAAAAGAAATGTAATAAACACAATACCATTGTTATGTTTCATGACAGGGTTTCATCCTACTGAAGAATAGCTGGAAAGCTGGTCACTCCAGATCTTACTGATCTCATCTCTTGGGATGCTGTCAATATTAAAACCCACTTTTCTGCCCAGCTAGTAAGGGAGCTGAAATAAGAAGCTCTTATGGATTACCTGCCTCAAGCCAGGCCCACAGCTCTCAGTCCTGTCTACCTCCTTGTCCTCTGGCAATACTTCTTGGAGCTGGAGCTGGCAGCTGTGCTGGACAGCCAGCTGGGCCTCTGTGGGAGTCTAGAGATTACAGAAGGGGACCTTCATGTCCCCATAACCAGCTCACTTGTAAGAAGCAGCCCCTTTACCCATGGTCCTTCGCATTTCTCCCTCTACATGCCAGGAACAAGCAGCCACTTGTTAAGAAATGCCAGNAGATAGCCTTGGTGTGGCATCCAAATGCCAGGCCAACTCAGCTCACCCTGGAATAAACTCACCAAGGAAGGATCCAGATGTGTGATCAAGATCAAAATCCTCTCCCTGGCTAAGTTTGCACCCCCTAACTCCTATACCTCATGCCCTATCACTGACACCTATTAACACACCCACCGTGTAAGTTTGTAACTTCATATTCACTGCCCCTCCCCCCAGANTCACATACCCTCACATCCCAAAGGTTAGGACCACAGAACAGTTTCTAATTCTCCCTGATTTCTAGCCTAGGATACAGACAAAGTCGGCAGGAAGATGCTGGTTCACTGACCAGGCCTTTTTAAAGAGGAAGTCTTTGGAAGCAGAGGATGTACTTCAGTGGAAAAAGGACCTGCCTAGCATGTGTGAGGCCTGGGGTTCAATTCCCAGCAGCACCACCAGCACCATAGAAACAATAAATAAATAAAAGAGTAAAAATAAAGGCAGTTCTCGTATAACTGCAGATAGAAAAACAAATACTGCTGTTTTCTTTCTAAATACCACCTTGAATGTGGAATAAAACAACACAAAATCAAGCATTTAAAGTCTATCAACAACTGGTCTTTCCTATTACATCAGACTTATACCAGTGATTTAAAATAAATAAAACTTGTTAATCAAGTATAATATCACAGTCCAACAGAAATGTGTGAGCTACACATGTAATTTACATTTTCTAGTAACTACATAAAAATGAGAAAAAGAGGCCAGGCGGTGGTGGTGCATGCCAGAGGCAGGTGGATATCTGTGAGTTCGAGGCCAGCCTGGGCTACCAAGTGAGTTCCAGGAAAGGTGCAAAGCTACACAGAGAAAACCTGTCTCGAAAAAACAAACAAACAAACAAACAAACAAACAAAAATGAGAAAAAGAAATGGGTGAAATTAACTTTAGTATTCTATTTAACCTGAGATATAAAAATACTATTTCAACATATAATTAACACGAAGCTTATTCATGGAAATCCTGTGGTCTGGATTTTCTGCAAACCTCAATTTCACAGGCCTGGGAGCTAACGCATGGACAGCCCCATTGCACTGTGCAGGCTCAGAAGAGGTTTTAAGGCTCAAATTGTGGACACTCTCTGTCCTGCATGGATTATCACCACCAATCAGGCTTTGAACAGTCCCAATTCCAGACTGTCCCCTTTGTCCCTTTGCTGGTGATTCTCCAGCTTTGTTTTGCTGAGTCCAGTTTTACATGACTAGAGTGGTGAAGGATGGCTATGTGTCTGCCCTGCCTAAGGACACTATGTGTAAGGTCTCCATGCTGCTGCACAANTGCAGTGCATGGTGACCCAACCTCTCAGGCCACTCACCTGCTATGGCCTTCAGGGTCATTTCTGTTTCAGCTGCTAGGATCACAGAGATTAAGCCTGAGTGTGTATGTGCATCCCTGGGCAAATACTAGAAACACACACCGCTGGGTCGTAGTATCATTCCAAGATCTGCTAAACTATTTCCAACAGGAGTGTACCACCTAATTTCCCCCTAGCCAACTGTCAGGAATGGCCACCCCTGTAGGTGAGAAGTGGCATCTCACTGGGATGGCAATGCACATAGCTTATTTTGTGGCATACCTGTTCCCATCTTTGCCACATGCATGTTANGTTGCAGCAGCTTCACGAGCACTTTATAGATGCACACTGAAGGGTTTCCTTCTAGTCTATCGCTCACCTTTTTCTTGAAAGGTGCCTTTCAAAGAGCTGCTTTAAATGTTGATGGTGTCTGACTGCTTCTAGTAATGGGCTCACAGCTCATGATACTGATGAAGAGACTTCGCCAGTTCTTACACTTCAGCTCTTAAGGGTAATTTCATTGCTGGAAAGAAACTACTCCCCTCAGGTTTCCTTCTAGAAGTTTTGTCGGCTTAGCCCTCATGCTCAGACAGACCTCCCTGGCTTTCAGCTGCTACTGGCTATCACCATGTGATGTATGAAGCTGGGTGGTGGTTTGACGCTTTCTCTTGAAGACCTGTGTTCTGCCATCATATCTTGCAATAGGTCAGCCACTGCACATGAGTGTTCCTTCCACGATGGTTGGTCAGGATCCTTACATTTCATCAAACTCAATAAAAACCAGCTGGCTTCCTGGATGATGTGTCTGATATCAAGTTCTGTCCTTTCTAGTCAGCTTGCTCGAAAACTGCTTCAGGTAAGAGGGCCTTGTACAGGTTAGGACCTCCCTGGAGCATCCTGCTCAGGACAAAGTTACTAAGAAAAGGCCTCCCACTCTCCCCTCCCCTCTAGGTACTATTCCTTCAATCTTTCAGTATGCACCTAATTCCCTTCTTCGTAACTCCTCACCTGTAGCAGGCTACCTGCTGCCTGAGTCCTGCTTCCAGCCACATCTACCTTCACAGCCCCTGTTCCTGTCAGCCCTTCTCCCTACCCCTTTCTGTTTCAGCTGTCCCATCTGTCTATACAACTGTGACTGTCCTCCTGGGGTTGTAACTCAACTCACAAATCCCATTTCCTGCAAAGGTGCCTCTTTGAGTCCTGTATTTTCCTGTAACAGCACCCCTCACTGAATTCCCTAGGCCCTAAGTTGGACTGCTCCATCTTCTTCTCCTTTAAAGGGGTTCTCCCTGCTCCCTGGTGTGAGGACAATCTTTTAACAAGTTGGTACCAACCTGCCCTAGGTAGCTCTCCCTTTCCAGGACCCGCTGTCTCTCCTAGGCCCTGTCTGGCCCTGCTGTCCTTTCCAGCTTGTACCCTTGTGTCTACCTCCAAATCATCATCCTAACTGCTATCCTTGGCTACATCTCCCTGACCATCCTTATACCTACAAGTAAATGTCAGATAATGGAGCCTCTGCCTGGCAGAAGCCCAGGCTGACCTCTCTAGCACACAGACTAAGGCTCTCTCTGGCTCCTCACATTGCCTTTCTCAAGGGCCCTCCTGCTCATGACCACTCATCACTACTCCTCATGGTCAACCTGCCTCACTGTCTTCTGAGCTACATGAAAACCAGTAGTCTGCTTTAGTAGATCTGCAGTGTATGCTGCCACAGAGCATGTAAGGGACAATGAAGAGCCTCACTGTACAAATGCTCCTCCTCGGGTCATGTCGTGGTAACAGAGGTCATCTATACAAATAAGTGGGCTACTTCAGTGGGATCAGTGGGATTTTAGTAGAAACAGTTGTCCATTTTGAAACTAGGAAAGCTATTTTTTCCCTTGAATGAAATTAATGACTACAGTTTGATTTAAGAAAACTACCCTATTGCTTCTTTCTAGCAATGAAATGACCCTTAAGAGCAACATAACATAATTTCAAATTTGCCATGTGCTTCATGTGAGAACTGGCCAAGTCTCCTCAGTGGGCTCTANGCTACACCACAAANGGCCCATGCTGGCAGGGCCTCCACCCAAGCCTTTTTTTTTTTTTTTTTTTTTACCCTGGACAAGCTAGCTGATTTTATCTGTTAGCATAGACAAGGTCTTGCTTTGGTCTGCCCACTATGCATGCTATAGCCCAGGCTGGTATCTCTCCCCAATTCTGTCCAAATCTCCCAAAGACTCAGTAACTAGATCATAAAGATGCTGTCAGGTCCAAAAGGAACTCCAATTCCCCAAAAGGCAGTATATATGTTCAAAAATGACAGTATAGGCTCAGCTCAAGCTGGACTATGTAGGAGGACTGCTATTTCTTAGGAACCTGTGAAAAGGGTTTCTGCCCACAAAAGGAGTCATTTGCATTATCTTCCCTTGACTCTGGAAAAAGGGGACATAGGGCTGGCTGTCCATTGACATATACCTGTTGTTGCCTATCAAAGCCCATGCTGGCTTCCAGGCTCTTTCAGTCCCTATTCATACTTGTTATGCATTTCAAAGTCCACACAGCCTCCAGGCCCTTCTCACCTCCCCCACATCTTCTCCTTCTTTATATAATGCAATGTTTCACCCCCTACCCTCTTCATTCTTGCTTCTCTTGAAGATAGCCCTGTCCAGTCTGCTTCTTTTTCTCTTTGCTCTGGACAATTCCAGATGCCTCCCCCACCCACAATAAAACCCATCTCCCTGACCATGGAGCATCCATTTCCGTGGTTTCTTTACTGTGCTGATGCCAAAGTGCTTATAGACTCTGATTAAGCATTAGTGCATAATTAGGACAGAAGTCCTCTGCAAGTGGCTCCTATGGCGTTTAAGAATGGTGACTGGTACTCTGAAGATATCCACGCCTCATCTGGCTGACAGTGACACACACCATCCCCAGACCTCCTCCCTTCAGATCTGGTTATAGAGCTTTGGGGGTTCAGCATCTCTGCCACCCCTGTATTAGAAGGTTTTCAAAAAACTGGGTCCACTCAAAGCTGTCNACAGAGTTGAGTATGCCATGCACCCCAAGAGCATGCCCAGGTCACTTACCCATACCAGTAGCGGGGATCGCTGGAAATACAGTGGTTCAGATTCCGGTGGGCCAGCGCCTTCTTCTTGTTGAGAACAAACTCCTGCAGCTTCATCTTCACCTCAGTGCTCGCTACAGCACCTGGGAGGAATATCAGAGTGAGGAGGAGGGGAGCAGTGTGAAGCAGGGAGTGCAAGTTACAAGGCAGGAGGAGGGGTCTCCCTCTGCAGGGCTCTCCCAAGATTGGAGCTTTAAGGGGAGGTCTTCTACCCAAATACTGTATGACTGCACTCCACTGAAACACAGATTCAGCAAGGGAAAGGCTTCTGTTAGCTAACACAACTTATTTCTGCAGGGAGTTTTCATATCCTTGCACTAAATTTCAGAGCCAAGTGCTGGAAGCATGGTGGCTCTACTCTTTCTACTGAAGAAGCAGCAAACTCTTAAAATAGAGTTCCATAGGAACAGAATTTCCTACACAGCTGTCCAGGGGGACAAGGTCTGTTCTCCTGGAAAGCTGGCAGCCAGCGTCCTACATACACTACAGTGTATGACTTTCTTAGCATCGAGCACACCTGTGTCCTCCTCTGCCTGGTGCTACACATTCTTTTGGCAGGCGGATACTATCATTTCACTCAGGTAGAAGTTGTGTATCCCAGGGCTTTCTTGTCGTATGGTAATTGTTGCTGAAAGCTGTNTTGAAGAGAATTGCAAGATTGTAGAAATGGACTACACATGGACGCCCCAACTTGCCATGCACTGTCTGTGTTCTACAGATCTACTGCTAGATACCTCAGTACTGTGCCCACCCATCCTTCTGAATACTATCATACAGTAGTACTCAGGTGCCATCTTGGATGGTCCCCAATACTTCATGAGGCACGTAGGACCAGTAGAGTAATCCTATCACACAAACTGCCTCAAGATATTTTGCTAAAACATTTTCCAAAATGTCTCTACACATTGACACCCTGCCCCACCCATCAGGCATCAAGGGTATGCACCCTCTTTCCAGAATTCAGGGTTAGCACCCTGCATGCAGACACTCCACTGGTACCCTGAGGGGTTCTGAACAGCTGTGGGACCTATACTTATTGTACTATCAGGGCTTTCCTTCATCTCCTGGCTCAATTCTTCCCAGGAGTCACTGTGCCGTGTGTGTGTGTGTGTGTGTGTGTGTGTGTGTGTGTGTGTGCTGTCTCTTATACACATCTAGATGTGTATAAGAGACAGGTAATGGGGTGGCCATGCTGGAGGGTCTGTGGACTAGTCCTAGTCACAGAGTTGTTTAGTTGCTTATATAATTTATCATGAGCCTATACATTTAAACTGTACAAGAAAAACTATCAGCAGGTATTCTTAGGCCCAGAGGTCAGGTGAAGGTCTGGAGAGGTCAAGGGCACACATCTGCCCTACTCTCATTTTCTGTCAAAATCTGGACAGTCTGATGCCCCCACACTACTTTTTATGAAGTCTATTCTGGGTTTTCCTTTGTAACTGCAATTTTTTTAAAAAAGCTCTGCCATTGATTTTTCTTTCAAAAGTTGGATAATCATTGGGGGTGGGGGTGCTGAGACTCCTGACTGGCACTAGCAAACCCCCTGGGTTCAATTCCCGAGACCACCAACCAAAGAGACAGTCCTTTCAGCTAGCCTTTTGTTCTGGTCCTGGGTTTGTTAGTATCGTTTTCCTGTTTNACTCTGCACGCTCTAGACCCATTTTAGCACATGTACTGGAAGTGGCTACTATCACCAGACAAAGAGCGTTCTCACCTTCAACACGTGCCCAAGGCGGAGTTACTGCTGGTTACACATCCTCTGGTCCTGCACAGCAGACCAACTGCCCAGGCTGATGCACTATCCTATAGACATGGAGGGTGGGAGGATCTGCAGACCCTATGACAGGAAACCACCATTCTTCAACACTAGTCACCTGCACTCTAGTCCAACTGTCTGTCAATGCATGGACTTAGAAGGATCCTGTGTTTGTGGAAATGTTTGCTCTACTCGTGACACTCCTAGATACTCCTGAAAATAACAGGTTAACACTGAAGAGAAACACAAGCAGTGGAAACCAAGAAAAGGATAATGCTTGCAAACACACCGAGTATCTTTACAACCAGCAATAAAGGAAATGCTCTGTGGTGTGGTAAAGGCAGAGAGCAAGTCCACAGAAGAGCTACTTGAAAAGAGAA
The DNA here is from genome assembly GCA_001675575.1 of Neotoma lepida. Lineage (NCBI taxonomy): Eukaryota > Metazoa > Chordata > Mammalia > Rodentia > Cricetidae > Neotoma > Neotoma lepida. The sequence goes on along the minus strand of LZPO01027787.1, from coordinate 67,142 downwards.
ATGCAAGCCCAGATATAAAGCCAACTTAATACCACTGCTAAACCTATGAAAAATGAAATTAGCATTTTTACCATTACAATGGTGAAACTGTTAGGTTTTTTTAATGCTATGGAGGATGTTGCTGACAGACCAGATGATGGTAATGACATCAGTGGTAAAAATGACAATAGTGGCCTAGATGGCCATCTCTCTAAGTCGTTCCAAATTGATGCCCAGAAGCATGAGGGACAGGCAAGCAATGAGCTCTTGCAATGATGAGGAAGGCCTATAACTTTCCACAAACCAGCACTCACTGGTACTCCTCCTCAGAAGATGGGATACTCTATGGCAGTTACTGAATCCAAGAGTGCTCACGGAGCTGCCCTGGCTGAGCCTTGGGGTCCTTGTAAGCCACACCTTCATCCTGACTCTATAGCATCACTTGGGTGAATGGTGATATGGGACAGTAGCCAGGTGGCAAGGCTGAAGTTCAGGGTTTGAGGTTCAGCACCATCTTGGCCTACAGATGACACCATCAAAGCAAGCACAGAGTCACAATTTCTAAAGTTCAAAGGGAATCATCTTGGTTCTTGGGTTCCACAAGGAGAATTAAAAAGGAAAGTTTTGTACGGACTACTGTTTCCCTACTGCTGGCNCNGGCTCTCTTTCTACATATTTCTCTAATAGAGGAAAAGTTCTAGGATCAAAAACATAATAAATGGACAGCAAAATTGGGTTTTTTTCTTTTAACCATATCCATACTGATTATCACTTGTGACCCACAGGACAGATTTTCAGGCTCTTGAGAGGTCTGCCAGCGCTGATCCAGCCAGTGGTGACACTGTTCACACACCAGCAGACACCAAGGTGAGGTCAAGCCATGTAGAGAGAGAGAGAAAATAGCAGACCTGGATGGCGATGGGATATTTGGGGAGGCTGATGGGAGGGCAGGGGCTGGGGACCCAATAGGCTGGGCATAGTGCTAACCAGTATGTCATGGAGGTACAACTTGGTTTGTGCCTGGTACTCTCTCTCATCTTCCCTGTGCCTGTGGGGAAGGCATGGATTCACAAATAGGACAAAGGATCACCCTCAGGATCGGGTGACCGACCTCAGACCCCAGCCTTTGTATCTGTGCTCTCTACTGCAGTGCTGTATATAGAGTCCAGGCAAGGCTTGGTGCACGTCAGGTAAGTGCTCTGTCACTGAGTGAGGATACCTGCCCATAAGGGCTGTGCTTGCAGCCAAAGGCATACCATGGTGCCATGCTATCTGTACCCTGCTCAGAGGACAGACTTCCTGTTCTTGGAACTAAATGGCTAGCAGGTACCTTAGATTCCCAAATGTCTCCAAATGGGAACATGGTTGACAAAGGTAATGCTGCTGTTACCTGAGAGGGAAAATGCCATGTACTCATATGAACCCACTGTCGGTCAAACGAAGTTCATTATTTGTGTTACCAATAAGTAAACTGCAGTATGATTAAGAATTAATGTTTAACACTGTAAATGTTTACAACTATATATAAAACTCATTAAATATTGAATAAAGTCAGTTAAACAAAACCTTAAGAAAGGAGATGACAAATACTTTGCACTGGTTTTTCAAATGTTTAGAAACTGAAGATGCCTCCTGCCATTTGCATCTGATGGCATTAACAAGAATCCCCTTCATGGCTGAGCTGCTTAGGCCCGACGTAAGAGCATCTCCCAGTGCTGGTCTGCTGGCTGCCTTCTCCCCACAGGACCACATTCTTAGGGCTTCGAAGCCTATGCAAGCTTGCCAAAGACTCAACTGTGCAGTTTATTATTAATAATAAAACCTGACCACCCAAATCCACAAAGTGAAAACCATGGCTGCTGCCTGTGACGGGACTGGAGTGCAGTTGAGAACATTCCAATGCCAGGTCAACAAAGGGCGGGGCTTAGCACACAGCACAGAAATCGTTTCTGATTCATAAACAGACCGGAGATGTTTTCTGAAGTAGTATTCTGTGAGCCTTGAGATAATATTTTTATTGGACCATTTTTTTGTAAACTCTGAGAAAGTAATTTAGACTGAGTTGCTTTTCAGCAACTAGAAAAATTGTTATTTGTTGGTTGGTTGTAGCACAGATCGACTGGCTAATGTTTAAAATTTGAACTGTAATCTTTTGATAAANAACCACTATTTCCCCTACTCCAAAAACAACAACAAGAAACCCAGTAAATAGGATATATACTGAGGCACACACGAGCCACAAACGAGGGAGGGAGTGGCCAATCCCAGGGCTGGGCTGAGTCCAGCCTGGGCACTGTGCCAGTGGCATTGGGATTTGTGCATGCACTCTGTAGGGCAGTACCACCCTGTATGTACACAGTCAAGTCCCTCACAGACTCCTATGAGAACAAGGTGATGGCTTCCTGGCAGAAGGCAGACCTCCACAAGGAGCACTAGGCAGGCCATGAACTGCCTTAATTGGAGCCATAAGGCTTGTCTAGACCTCAGCATTCAGCACTGGCTGCACTTGAGAGTTGCTAAGGAGTCTGAAAATGAGATTCTTGACCTCAGGTTCACTGCAAGCCAATTCACTAGAATGGCTGGCCTGAACAAGTATCAGAACAGTCGATTATAGAGGCCAGATCTGCACAAATGCTACATGTAGTTCCCAACAGGTCTGCACTTTACCTTGGGAAGACCTTCAGTTGCCTTTAAGGAATTTACTCCCTAAGGCCATCACTGAGTGAGATGTGACAGTGGCTGGGTACATCATTCAGGCTCAGCATTTCCTTCCAAAGACTGGCAAGGAAACTACCTTGAAATTCTCTAAGTTAAAGTGAAAAAGATGAAATATGTTCATATTTCAAGAGTGGAACATCACATTACTGATGATTCTAAGTGTTAATTTTGTGCATGAAATAATTTCTTAGAATTTAGAAATCATGAAATAGAGAAATAAACTGACAAGAGAGTAANTTAGCAATAAACTTAAAATATATGTTTTGAAACCATTAATTTAAAAAATATACAAAATTACACTGGCATATTAAACTACCTCCTGATTTAAATTTAGAAATAATTTGGCACAATAATAATCTTTACACTAAAGATAAGCTTGAGAGTGAATTCAAGTGAATTGAATTTACTTGACAGTCATTTAATTCCTTTTAAAACATAAGGACTTTGTTTTAGGAAAGTCCCATTTGTAAATACTTCTAATGAGGATTCATTAAAGGCAAGATATCAATTGTACAACCTAAAGCTTACACTAAGGCAAACCTCCAAATCTAAATATATTTTTTCAATCCAGACAAGATGCAGACCACAAAGAGAACAAAGAAGAGGGAGAGTCCAGAGAGCTGAGGACATCAGATTGAAAGGATAACTACTTCAGGGATCGAGCAGGTTAACCNGGTCAAACCTGCTAGGAGAGGTCAGGAGACCTACAGGCTTCTATAGCCTCTGCTGGAAGCCCAGGGACACTGAGGGACCTGGGACACAGGGTTAAGCTGGACAGAGAGGGCCAGTGGGTGGGCCACCTTGGTCAATGGTTTCACTGTCAGAGAACAGGTGGCACAAGGGACTAGGGCAACAAAATCTAGACTGCAATGAGAAGGAAGGACCCAGGAAGCCTCACAGACTCTGAAGCAGGCCCCAGAGAGTACATCTTCTATGTTTAAGTTGGCCTGACACTCACCTCTGATCAGCTCCAACCCATGCACTAAGATGATTAAAATGTTTTAATGCATCTGGGCAACTTCACAAAGCAAAGAGGAAACCCAGTTTCCAGGCCAGTGTGTCACTAGTCCTGAACCACATCTCAGCTTTTCATTCACAGACCAATACTAGATTGAGACACTCTGACAATGGGAGGGGGTGACAGAAGGAAGGGAGGAGAGACCCAGCCAGAGGGGGTACGCTAAAATAACTGGACTATGCATGGCAGAAATCCCATGGAAACTATAAATATCCGAATAAGGCCGGGCAGTGGTGGCACACGCCTTTAATCCCAGCACTCGGGAGGCAGAGGCAGGCGGATCTCTGTGAGTTCAAGGCCAGCCTGGGCTACCAACTGAGTTCCAGGAAAGGCG
>LZPO01027787.1:29351-52653 GCA_001675575.1 Neotoma lepida | reverse complement strand
CCAGGCTGGCCTAGAACTCAGAGATACCTCTGCCTCCAGAGTGCTGGGTGCACCCTCACACCTGGTTTTGTGAGGGATTTCCTAATCAGAGTATTTGAAGCAGAAAGATCCCCCCTTAGGGTGACAGCCCACACAAGGGAAATGGAAGAAGGAAACTTGGCTTTTGCCTGCTTACCCTCACTCTCACTGGCAAGTTCATCTGTCCTGCTACTGAGACATTCATTTCTTTGGCAGTATGAGAGCCTACTTCTTTGGGATTCCAACTTACACTGAAAATAGGAATCCTCCAGGACTTCTGTGCCAGACTGGGCTTGCTGAGACATCCAGCCTCATAGACTGGACAACTACTGCATTCTTGGCCTTTCGTCATGAGGCTACCAGAGCACAGCATGTCAGTCAGTCTACTAAACCCCTTTAATATACATACCCTCAGTGTACCAGTCCTGTTCCTTTGGAGGTCCCTAACTAAGAGAGAGCAGTTCAAAGGAGGAAACTGAGGTGAAGGTTTTGGTTTAGGCGGGCTGGCTCCTGAGCAGGGTTTCCATGATGCCCTTCAACCTATGCATGAATATATGAACTAGCACACAAATGAGGTTCAAAAGTGTACATCAGAATGTGCACAGGTGTGGTTTCAGGCACCTGAGTGTGAAGATGGCTGCCCTTCATGGATGTTGCCTCTCATGGTCTCCAGCAAGGCTTTATGGNAGACAGACAGGATGTACCACAGATATGTCCAAAATGGTGCTGGGTGATCACTCAAAAGAGGAGCCTGGGTCAGCCTTCAGGCACTGCAGACAGTGCTGTATGTACCATATCAGCTCCAGGGAGTCACCTGGAGACTCTTCCCAAATCCAGGAGGAAGCCAGGAGGTTAGCCCAGCCACAGTTAACTGTGACACACATCTCTCAAAGTCCATGCTTCCACAAGTGTCCAAGCTGCCCAGAGGCTCTGCCTGTACCCTTCTCTAACCACAGGCCTTGTAGGTCCCTAGCTGGATTTTCCAAGACAGTGTCTGTCACCAGCTTCCACAGTCAACTACAGCACTGGGTAGACTGAAGAGGTGGGACTGTAAACTGCTCTGAGTTTGTTCCAATCAGAATCATAATATGCCACTTACTAATAAGCACATGAAGTTCAAGTCACATCATATCAAGAATGTGATGGAAAAGTGACAGCAACTGTCTAGTTGTATAAGGTGAACATTCTTTATATCCACTACAACGATCAAGCCTGTGCATCCCAGGCATGGGATATAGGCANTGAGCCACAGAGATGACTTTCAGTGAAACCTAAGAACTTCAGGAGCAAAACAAACANGACCACAATCTTCCTCATGCCCCATGCATAACACAGGAGGTGCTAGATACTGCCCTGTGGGTCTAGCCTCAGAGACCCAGGCAAATTCTCAGGCTGCCATACCTACAACAGACACCCTGGGGCTGAGGCTAGCCCTAGACCTTAGGACAGAGACTACAGCTCTGTCCTCACCTGTGCTATGTCCCCACAACCTGCAGAGTGGGCATCCCTGGCCTTGCTTCCCTGATGCTAAGGAGACATTCTGATACCAGAGCACCATGGGACTTCTTAGAGCTGTCCAGTCACAACTTTGATCATGTATAGCAAAGATTTACTGGTAGACTGAGCAGGTAGCCCTGGAGACTGCAGAGGCCCCATACTCCCTGTCTGAGGGGATTTATGAGGGCTCTTCTGAGAAAATCAGCTATATCTACAAACATGTTCACTAAGAATATGCATGGGCAATGGTCATTTCTAGCCAGGGGCATGGGAGTAGATTAACTGGAGAGGGGACAGGCATTCCCACAATAGCTCAGAAAAGGGAATGAAAAAACATTGGAAAACTGTGCCCAGGCAGAGGTGGCCTGCCAAGAATACCTTTCCCACAGAAAGGCCACTTGCAGAAGGCCTCACACTGTGTCCAGCAGCAGTGGGTGCAGTAAGAGCCAGCTGAGGGCTAGCAGGTCAGACTGCTGGCTCTCTGGTTTATATTTCAAACAGCCACCAAAGTGGTCTTTTGAGAGACAGCAAGATGAAAAGAAGCAAGTGGCTCTATGCCCTGACCTGGCATCATGCTTCTGAGGACTGTGAGGTGGTACAGAAGAAAGGAAAGAATGGGCAGGCCAGCTGCCTGGCCTGGCTTGGTCTGTCCTTTGCTAGCTGCTTTATCCATGCTTCCACTGGGCAGAAGGACTGCCCCACAATGAAGACCAAATGACAAGGGGCCAGGAAAACACTCTAAAGGTCTGGTGTGAGGTGGCATTTGTACTTCAGCATCTTTACCTTGATTCTGCTTCTGAAAGACATCCCCCAAAGAGAATGGTGTCTTACAGAGGATAGCTAATTGTCACCCTGAGATCAAGATGAGGATGTCAGGGAGACACAACCTAGCTGGATGGATGGGATGAAACCCTAAGCCCAAGAGATTTACAGCCTCAAAATCACATCTTCACTTAGCTACCCTTGCTGATAGCAGTCAGTATAGATAGGTCTAATATAAGTTGGGATCTAGGCTCCTCCCGGCCAAATGGCAGTAAGCCACTGAACCCAACTCCAGGACTTAACATAATAACTACAGAACAGTAACATTTTCTTATCCTTTATAGGAAAACCAAATTACAATACTGTACACCAAAAGTAAAGGCATGGAGATTAAGCCATAGCCTCTATTAGTTTCATTCCAAGAGACTGCTCCCGATCATTTTGGGGAAACACCATGGACTATAGGGCTGCTGGAAGAACATCTGCGAAAAAGAAGGTTCAGAGTGTAAAGGCATGGTGGTGGTGTCCACACGTAATGGCACCTACAAGGTGTCATTAGGCAACTGGCATCAGGTAACTCTACATGCTTTAATCACCTTCAGAAAGCAAACATGGTGGCATTTTTTAAATAATAGTGTAATTAGTTTATAGTCATCCTTTCCAAAAAACAACCCCATGCACCTAACCCTATTCAGAGTCCCCTAACTCAGGAACACAGAGTGGGCCACTGCTAAACAGACCCACAGTACTCTCCCTTGGAACCCAGAAGGGAAGTGGGTTTCCTGTTAACAGTCACAAAGACACACAAACCTGAAATTCGTGAGGCACAGAAGTCCAGGAAAACTGTACCACAGTAAAGATTTTAGATTACAATGACCAGATTCCCAAAGACACCCCACAGCAACAATGCTGGTCCTGTGTGAGTGTCACGACATCAGACTATTGAGATGTTCTGCACTTTACAGTCACGTAGCCAGGGCAGAAAGGACTAACCAGATCTGTGCTCCTCAGCCCAGCACANTGGAGGCCTCGGGCCCCTGGATCTTAACTTCTCTCCTTTCTCTGATTACACACAGTATCTGTCACAAGGAANTCTCTCCTTTACTCCCCAAGGGCAGGGCCTGCATTGTCCAGGGAGAAGGGTGGCACACATGCAGACACCACTGGAGTGTAAAACTCAGGCTAGAAGAGCAGGCCTTCTGGAAGTGCTGCTCTTACAATGGGTAGAACTAGCTGTTCTGCACTTAGTAACTCACTACCATGCCATGGTAGGGGAGAACTGCTGGAAAGAGATCTTGGGCAGATTCAAACACCACCACCACATGAAATAATTTAAAATAAGATGATCACGGTGTGGTGGCCTGAATGAGAATGGCCCCATAGGCTCACACATTTGAATACTTGGTCTCCAGTTAGTGGAACTGTCTGGGAAGGATTAGGAGGTGTGCCACTAGAGGCAGGCTCTGAGGTTTCAAAAACCCACACCATTCTCAGTTAGCTCTCTTTCTGCCTTGTGACTGTACCTCAAGATGTGCGTGCCTTCTTGGCTACTGCTCCCATGCTATGTCTGCCTCCCTGCCTGCTGCCACACTCCCCACCATGAGGGTCACGGGCTCACCCTCTAAAACCGTGAGCCCCCCAATTCTGTGACAGAGAGCACAAAACATTGTGTTGAAAACAGCCAAGAGGTAAACCTTTTGCAGAGGAGGCCACTGTTGTCTGTCTCGTAGTATACAAGTACCTACAGTGGGAACAGGAAATTCTTTTATAGACGGAAAGAAATATAGAACTCTTTCTTCTGTATATTGCCTTGGTCATGGTGTCTTATCACGGAGATAGAAAAGTAAGACACATGGCCTAATTTTTCTCACAAAATTAGCAGCAGTAGCCCCACCACTCTAATCAGAACTTAAACCGGTTCACCTTTAAGCCAGTACTCAGTTTTGAGCCACACACTCATCCCAATCTTCGCTTATTTGACTCCAACTTTTGAATTTACTAGACACTCAATTTAATAGACATCTTTTCAGTGTAAACCCAATCAGACTTTTCAAAAGTAAACAAAAATAAGAGTTTTCTATGCTAAAAGGCCTGATGCTGAGATAAGGTGTTCATCCACTGCTCTAGCAGGACAGGGAACCTTCTGGGTCTCTAAGAAGCTCCCATTATCCCTAGTGATTACTGACCAGCTAATGAGAAGAGGTTACAGTCAAGCTTAATCTGATAACACATGCTACTAACACCATAATGCTGTTCACAAAACTGCTCAAATACCAACATCTCTGGTCCAGCCTCAACAGAAGCTGAGGCTATGGCCATTTAGGAAGCTGTTTCCTGGACCCCAGGGGTACTATGTGGCCCTAACATCCCTAGGGCAGGCATGTCAGGTACCTGTTTGTGATCCTGTATATGTGTGTCCTATAGCTACATGTGCCCAGAGTGTCCTGATGGCCACAGCTGATTTAGGAGGCACACAGACTTTAACATGGTGGACAGCTCTAAAAGCAGGCTTCTTCTCCAAGGTGTCATTGTTCTGACAAAGTATCTGATGAAAGCAACTTAGGGAAGTGCGTACTTTGGCTCAGAATTGGTGCCGGATGGTTTTATGTCAACGTGACATAAGCTAGAGCCATCTGAGAGGAGGGCACCTCAATTAAGAAAATGTCTTCATAAGATCCGGCTGTAGGCAAGCTTGTAAGGCCTTTTCCTACTTAGTGATTGACAGGGGAAGGCCAGCCCATTGTGGGTGGTGCNATCCCTGAGAGGCTGGTGGTCTATAAGAAGAAATCAGACTGAGCAAGCCATGAAGTGCAAGCAAATAAGCAGCACTCCTCCATGGCCTCTGCATCAGCTCCTGCCTCCAGGTTCCTGCTGTGCTTGAGTTCCTGCCCTGACTTCCTTCAATGATGAACTGTGCTGTGGAAGCATAAGCTGAATAAACCCTTCCCTCCCCGAGCTGCTTTGGTCATGGTGTTTCACCACAAGAATAGTAACCCCAATTAGGACAGTTGGAGAACACACAGTCTATCATGGTGGGGACCAGTCAGGAAGCAGAGAGAGATGAATGCTGGTGCTCAGTTTACTTTTTCCTTTTTATTCAGTCCAGGACCCCAGCCTATGGAACAGTGTTGTCCATATTTAGGGTGTGTCTTCTCAATTCTCAATTAATACAATCTACAACACCATCACAGACACGCCTAGATGTTTTTCTCCTAGGTGATTCTAGGTCCTGTCAAGTTGACAATATTTAAAGTCAAAGGTGTTTTTCTGATANTAAGGGGCTGGAGAGATGGCTCAGTAGTTAAGAGCATGTTAAAGGGCTGATCTTCCAGAGGACTTGGGTTCAATTTGCAGCACCCACATGGCAGCTCACAACTGTCTATAACTCCAGTTCTGGACTTATGACACCCTCACACAGGCATACATGCAGGTAAAACACCAATGCACATAAAATAAAATTAAAAAAAAATACATTGTGTGTGTGTGTATAATACCAAACATGAAACGAAGTATAAGCAGATCACCTACAGTTGATCACTTATAGTCCAGGGTATCTAGCTCAACAATATAGTAAATCTAGACTCAAAACCACCCACAGGCATTGAGCCAACTTCCTCACATTACTGTGCCTCAACAGAAATATTGTGTGGTCAGATTTGTATAGCCCTTTAAGCATATCCAGTATTTTCAATAAAAGCTGATTCCCTGATCCATTTTGATGCTTAGGGACGGACTCCTACACCCAACAGCTGGTCTGTATGTGGTGGAGACTGATCTACAATTACTAGGCTTATCGCTTGGAATGAGTGAGTTTAGTAAGTATTTAGCAAGCAAAGTAACAGGATAAACAGCAAGTAGCAAGCAGACAGAAACAACGGACAGACTGACAGCCTGTAAAACACCATCAAGCTGGGCATGGACAGCACCAGAGAAGACATGAGGCTTAGATGACTGGCAGAGCCCACTGAGGCATTCCGCTGGAGTTCCCAACAGAGAATGTCTACGGTGCAGCAAAGTGTCCCTTCCCTTTGGGTGAGGCTTCCAATGAAAGAACAAACAGCGGTAGATAAATACCATCAAACTCTGCTCACCACATCTAGAAGAAACCAACTGGGGTGGTTGAGCTAGTCAGCTGGAGCTCCTGACTGAGCTTTCTCTCTATGGCTAACCTTCCAGCTTCCTGTCCCACCGCAGGCGCTCGTATACTGTAAGACAAACAGCAGTGGCCTCCTCTGGAAAGGTCTACCTACTGGCTATTCTCAACACAGTATTTTATGTGCTGTCACAGAATTGGGGGGGGGTCAACCTATTCCTAGACAGGAGCACTTTGAGACTAACATGTTTGGGTCTGAAAACGGGGAAGGGAACCCCACTTCCTGGGTCAGCTTTTCAGGAGTTCAAACAATACATGACAATTTATCAGTAAAATGTCCATTGCATACCCCCTCCCCTGTTGGGGGTATGGCCGCCTGCCTGCTTCCCAGAGTGAATGTATGCACTGATCTTGCCTCCATAGCACCCTCCTGGCTAGAGTACCTTCAATCCTTACCCTCTGGATGCCAGCAGGGCCAGAAGGTTGTCAGTGAACCTAGGATAGTCACACATCTGATGGCCAGATTCAGCAAAGAGTAGCTGGAGAAGGGCCACTGTCACCTCTGATGTGGGCCAGACAGACCCAGTTTGGCTAGACGTCATATTTAACATGTTAACATCAAGGAAGAAAATGAGGAAAAAAATGAGAGTTGTCACCCTGTAGATGGGAGCCACCAGAGACAAGCCAGCTAGCAAGGGCAATAGCAGTACAGCCCCTACAGGCATGAGCCCACATGCCCCCACCACCATTGTGGGACTCAAGTCAAGCTAAGCAAATACATAATCTTTCTTACCTTTCACTACTGCACACAGACTTTTGCTACAGATGGGATCTGTTCAAGATCATGAGTGGCCGTGATGGTACAGCCTACACCAGCCCCCAAAGCAGCTTGTACTGAAGCACAGCTGGCCTGTTCCCAAGCTTTCTGCACTGTGAAAGACCCATTAGTCTACCCAGACGTAGACTAACAGCCCCCTTGCCATCTACCCTCATGTTACTTAAAAAATGATAGCACTGGAGATAAAACCAGGATAAGTCAAGCACACTCTGGAAGGAAGAGTGAAATCCAAATCTGGGGCAGAGTGTGAGGAAGGAGAGAGCGGAGACAACCAGATTGCTGTGCTGAGTCCTGTCTATCTTGACAGACCTGGACATTTGTTTCCTTAAAGTCACCAAGGCCCAATATACTGTTCTGCAGCTATACTCAAAGATGCTGAGAGAGCCTTTAAGGCAGAATCTCGTGTACTTTCCTGAGATAAGCACAGGGCAGGCACCATTACTCTCTTTAGTCGAAACATTAACAGAGCAAAGAAATAAAGTCATCCATGGGCATGAAGCTGCTGACTGGCAGGATGTGTGTTGTTTGTCCAGGGTTTGTAATGGAGCACTTGGGATTAAAATGTCCCAAGGCTTTCAATAAGAAATCATTTCCATCTCCACTCACTGGACCAACTGGCTCAAATCCAAAGGCAACCTCATTACAGCACCCTGGAAACAATTTATCCTTCCAGGCACACCCAGTAGTGAGCAGCACCCCAGTGGGTCCGTCATTCACGATCCCCACCTGAACCCAGACACTCAAGTGTTAAAAAGACAAGCAGGTGCACCATCCAGCAGTAAGGTCTAGGAAAGGGAGCCCNTGCCAGGGTTGAAATAGGACATATCCCACTGGCAGAGCTACAGCATCACTAGGGTACAGGGTGTAAAGAACAATGGAGGTGGTCAGGAGGACAAGATGGCAGGAGCAGTATACAGAAGATACAAGGACGGAGACATAAGGCAGCACAGCAGCCTGAATTTTTAGTGTGTGTGTGTGTGTGTGTGTGTGTTCTCAGGGAGGCTGTGCACCTCCTAGACTATAGAGCTCTTGCAAACCTCTCCCCATTCATCAACGGCCTAACTCCAGCTTTTCCTTCAAGCTTTAGCTCAGCACTGCACTCTCCTGCCCATGGTAGCTTTAGATCTTACCCTTTAGGTGCCAGGAGGGCCTAGTCCTCATTATCCTAACATACAGAAGGTGTCAGAGAACCTGGGAAAGCCATACAACCAATGGCCAGAGGCAGCAAAGAATGGCNAGTGTTACTGCTTGTGTCCTACCATATCCAAGGTTTTGTGAAGATTACCACCTTCCACTGTTACCTGGAAATACACTGGAATCTCACTCTTGTCTGCAGACACCACAACCCAGAGGAGAAAGCAGAGTTAAGGGACATTTGGGAAAGATGAAGCCTGATGCACAGGAGCCAGGAGCTCCTGGCACAAATGAGGCATAGCCAGGAGGGCACCAAAGTGGCCATCAGTGGTCCTTGGGCAGAAGGTGAAGTTGGGCCTGTCACAGAGAACTCCAAGCATGGGGCTGATCTGTCCCACTCCTTTGGCCTTAAGGCTGACCAGGTAACCAGGAACATGACTTCTCAGGTAGCAGGCAGAGGCACAAGGTCCTTCCTAATCATGGCAGCACCACAGGCAACATGTCCTGCACTACTTGGAACAACAGGTAGTTTGAAGACTAATCTTTACTGTCAACTTGATGAGATTTAGAAACACCAAGAAAACAACCCTGGGTGCATCTAAGAGGGTGTTTCTAGAAAGATTTAACAGATGAAAGGTCTTCCTTATGTGATGGCATCATTCCCTGGGCTGGAGTCTCAGATTAAAAAAGGGGAAAAGGTGGTGGGCATGAGAATTTGTCTCTGGTCCTGACAGATTCAAAATGACAAGCCACCTTGTACTTATGCCACCACGCCTCACTGACCATAGACTGAATGCCTTTTTCAACTGTGAGGCAGAGTTAACCCCTCAAGTTGATGTTTGTCAGGCATCTGGTCACAGCAACAAGGAAGGTGACTACACGGTAGTAAAGCAGAATAAACAGCACCGTGGTCTCTAGGGCCGTAAACCCAGATTCCCTTTCCTTTGGAGCCGACTACCTGAGTCTGAGCTGAATTCTCTACCTGCTGGACTATAGAGATCCTAGAGACTAGGGCATGGGAAGACGTACTTTGATGCTGCTGGTCCTTCAGAGGCAGTAGTTTTGGTCAACAAGAAGACAGTGGTAGGATCTAAGTCAGCACCCTGCACAGGCAGCTGCCCACACCTCAAAGCAGGGACGGTCCCACAGTGCCAGGGAGGGCATCGATATTCACAGAGTTATGGAAATTTCAGTTAATTCAGGAGAGTAATAAAAGGAAACGATTTTTGCTTGCAGGAAATGTCAGTAATCCAGAAGACATGAAAAAAATCAACCCTGGAAAATTCTATCCAGTTATTCTAGATAACACCTAAGAATGAAATGCAGAGCTCATCTATACACTGGCAATAAGAGAGCAGAAAAAATAAAAATGCAGAAACAGATTTATTCACAATAAAAACAAAAATATAAACGATCCCAGATTAAACATTTATATGCATTACGTGAAAAATAAAAACAACGATTTACTGGGGTAGAAATTCGAATCAAATAACTTGTTTTTTTGAGTACAAATTCAATCCTAGGAAGCTATTACCTAACAATCTCAAATAATTCCCCGCATAATTGTGAAGATTTCATGAGAATAGTTGTGAAGTTCATCTGGGAAAGAAACAGGCCAGACAAGAGGGACAAGGTGTGGGGAGGCGGGCAGTCAGTCTGAAGTGTACGTGGGTACCGTTGGAGCTGCATGGTGCCAGCATAAGGATGTAGCAAGCTAGATATAGGACAGACATATAAATATGCACATGAGAGAGAACAGAGGTAGCATTTTAAATCTCTTCAGGAAGAACATTTGATTCATGATATGACAAGTGGGTAACTACTCTGTATCAAGTGAGAATGAACAGTGGAGGCTGGAATAATGTCCCTTATTCATAAAGAGCACTCCTACACCAATGGCTAAAAGACTAGCAATGCAGCTGAAAACAGCAGAGAAAATGATAGTTAGAAGAAATGCAGACAGCCACAAGGCATACAGAGATAGCTGACTACAGTGGCAGTCATGGATGTGCACTGTGCTGGCTAACTCTATTGACTTTACAAAACAGGTTAGAGTCACCTAAGAAGAGGGAACCTCACTTGAGAAAATGCCTCCATAAGACTGGGCTGTAGGCAAACCTGCAGTCTATTTTCTTAACGAGTGATTGATGTGGGTGGTGCCATCCCTGGGCTCGTGGTTCTGGGTTCTATAAGAAAGCAGGTTGAACAAGCCATGGGGAACAAGCCAGTAAACAGCACCCCTCCATGACTTCTGCATCAGCTCCTGCCTCCAGGTTCCCATCCTATCTAAGTTCCTGTCCTGATAGACTAGAAGTGATAGACTATAGATGTGGAAGCAGAAGCCAAATAAAATAAACATTTCCCTCCCCAACTTGCTTTTGTTCATGGTGTTTCATCACAGCAGTAGTAACTCAAACTAAGACATGCAGGAAATGTGAGAGAGGATAGAGAGGCCAATAAAGTAATGACAGATGGTCTAGGAGTGTCCCTGGTCCTGTCCCTCAGGCTCTAAGAGGAGTGGTCACTGCCTCTTGCTTTGGCTAACATGTTGTAGTACCAGCCCCACAGCAAGCCTCTGTACCCAAGGGTCTTGTATCATGGCAGTGTAGATGCTCTTCTCTGCCCCACAGCAACGTGCATGCTCTCTTAATCTTTCAGTTGCCTCTCACCCAGCCTCTAAGAATGCATCNATGTCTATCCTAGCCTGAAGGCCCTGGCAATTTCTGAGTAAGTTCTTTGTCTTGGAAAGCCAGTTTCTGTACCACTCATTTTAGACTGGCCATCAGCCCCTCAGGTTGGGGTACTGGATTTATATAGGAAATTCAATAATGGGAAAGGGAGAAACTATGAATGCCAGAAAAACCAACAGCTACACAGGAAAGGTCATCTAACACCTGTCCTAGGGGATTTAGCTGAACAGCGCATGTATGAAAGTCACAGTAATTAAACATTTAATTATTTAACCAAAAGGACAGGTGACGCACACCAGGCTTAGAAAAAGCAGTACATACATGTGCATTCAGGATGTAGTGAGTGGATGAGCAATCATCTCCCAGAGGAGAGAACTTCTGTACCAAGTCCTGATGGAGAACAAGGCTGGCCATGTCTCTGGAGTAGCAGAGGGGCAGGGCCCACTGTTACCTGCTAACCTCACATTACTTTTCAAGTAGAAACACTAAGAACGTGCATTCCTTTGATAAAGAATACTTCCAAATACTAAAAATAATACTGCAAACCCACATGGTGNCTATTCTAGGCCACTGTCTTGATCTTCCATGCCACCTGGGTCTGAAACAGCTATGACCTTTATAGGGTCAATTCCAGCTAATGACACAACACTACCTCTCCATTTAGCCCACATCCGCCCCCTTTTTGCTGTGGAGAAATTAATGCTACAGGGAAATGAGCAGAAGAGCAGGGCTTACAGTAGGGATAGGGTGATTCTGAGAATTACAACCCCTGGAAAGACCTTGTTTATCCCAAATTAACAACTGAAGTTCTACTTTAAAAATTACTCCTGTTCCAATTATAAATTCTATTCAAATTCACTGATGATTTAATGACACTAATTAGATTGTGTGTTCAAGAAATCTGTCTGACAAACACCACTGCCAAGTGCTGTTAACAATATGATGGCACAAAGAGAGTTTAAACCATCCAAACAAAAGACTGCTAATGCAGTGACACAATTACATAGTCTAAAGGCTTTTGTGATCTCAGTTTTAATGAAAAATTAAAACATACAAAAAATGTAACCTGCAATTTCTATGATTCTGAGGTCCTGTCTCAAAGGCCAGCTCTACAGCCAGGTTTCTGNGCCTCCAACATCTCTCCTAGGGTCTAGAACTGTGGGGTACAAAGGCATGCTCCCAGGGACTCCCCTGAGCTGACACCAGGCACCTGGGTCACCCTGGCTGACAGGACCCTAACTCAAGGGTCTTCTTTATGCTTCTTGCTACTGCCCTGAAAACACACATAGGCAGGGAGATTTATTCCTGAGACTCTTACTGTTTGAACCATGGGAACATCTAATCAACTGACAGAAGGAGAACGCAGAACTACTCTTCACTACACCTGATAGAGAGCCTCCTGCTGCACATCTAGTCTTCCTGCCACACTGCATGCTGCTGACAAGGCTCCTGTGTATCAACAGCTCTGGCGAGGAATCTTCAATGGCGGGGACACCACAGGTAAACTAAAACTCAGCAGAGCTCTCGAGTCTGTCTTTGGCCAGGGTCCACACTGAATCTGGAAGAAAGCCAGTGCATGTACAGGTATTGCTGGTTCTGAGGTAGCCAGGACAGTTAGGGTGTGTCCAGCTGAGGTCTACATCCCTGAACCCGTGTCTCATGACACAGAGCTCACTCTACTGCTTGCTCTGAGGATAGAGAGGACTTCTGGCCTGGTCCTCATTCTCACCACCCAAATGCCTGGCATTAGTCTAGGTATATCCCTGGCAGAGCTCCCCTGAACTCTGCCTTCAGAGAGGGACTTGGGCCCAGAACCAGCCTCTGGGACAGGATCTCCAAAGTACAGCAAAAGCTCACGGTTAGAGGACAGAGGCCCATCCTACAGGCCTGTCCAAAGGTGCAGCGCAGCAGCAAGACCTGGAAGCACAGGGAGGGGACAGACTGTGAACTTGTAAAAACAAATGGTGAGAAGGGGTCATGATGACACTGGGTCAGGAAGCTGCTGTCGAGGAGCCGTGAGGCCTGGCCACACAGGACATGAAAAGCTAAGACTTGGGTTTTAAATTGCCTTTATGAGACATGTGAGGCTACAGATCATGTAGCTCTGTAATAAGACAAGCAGCCTGGTGAGGTGGCATCCTGTCAGCTGGCACATCAGGGTCACTGGGTGCCATTACCTGGAATGACTTCTACTGTTCTCCAGCTGGCATATGGTCCCTGCCTGAGGCCAGCCTCAAACACCCAGCTCCTGGTCCTGGAAAACACGGCCCCATGGGAAGTGGGCCTGGCCATCTACAGCAGAGCACTGGGCAACTGTCAGCAAGACTTTCTTCCCTAGGCCTGTTGTTAGCCTCCCCTACCAGGCAGGAAAGGATTGGGAGTATGAAGAGCCTAGTGCTGGTGGAGTCCTTAACTAGCCCCCAACCCCCAAACCCAAGAGAACAGAGAACAGAGTTGCAGCAGCAACAGCCCTACATCCCAGGACAATTAACAACAAAATACCAAAGACCCTGGCCTCCTTGCAGACAGCTCTCAGAGCCCTGGGTGGGGTTTCCTTGATCCTCTTTCTCATAAAGCCCAAGCAGGACAATGTTCTCAGCATATACATTCCTGAAAGGGGACCAAGGGCTGCTGCTGGCCCTGCTCACCAGGGCAGGCAGTGTTATCTGAACCAGGAAACAGCCTTGTGCAATCCACATCATGGCCTATAGACAGAACTCATTGACCAGGACCCTCCCATGGTTTATGAGACTGCTCTGGTAATGGCAGCACTGCAGAAGTAGTTAGTGTCAATTTAGGCTCAGGGGTCTTAGATGCTGGGGCGCCATCTTGGACCTATTGGGTGGGCAAGGTGGTTCTGGNAAAGCACTGCTGGGAAGTGAGTAGCCACCATACATCCTCCATTCTGAGCCCAGTTAGGCCTCAGATGAGATTATCCTGACCAACACAGTGCAATCACATGAGACTCAGGGCAGGACCCAGTGTCTGTTCCTGAATTCCTTACCTGCAGAAAACACTGTTGCTGAAACTGTGATGTTTTGGGTGATTCTGTTACACAGCTGGGGGAACTTGTACAACAGGTATTGGGAGGCTTTTTGCTTTAATGTGACTATTGCAAAATGTAGTTTCTACTGGACAGTACAGCTCAACATGGTAGAGACATTCCTGGCCTTACAGCCTCACCATATAACATCTACGTGTATGTCTTTCCAGCTTATTTAATTNTAAATTCTGGGATCAGATTAAGTAACTATAGAGAGTAAGCATTAAAAAGGTCATTGTTAACAGTTTTTTTTTCCTTGTTCTTTTTCTTTTTTTTTGGTGGGGGTGTTCAATTATGAAAAGTCAATGGAAAAATCTGACAAAACCACAATGAAGCCTGAGTCCTCTGAGGTGTNCACCACTTTTGGCCTGTTTCCCCGCTGGCCATTTTCCTACATGGGCACGCACTTTTAGACAACAACTTCTATGCCATGAGTTCTTGTGTCCTCTGCAGGAGCCGTAAGGCCTAGGACATTTGCAGCAACCTTATGGTGAGGGTCACCTGGTTCCTGGGTCTTGACACTCTGGGTAAGACTGGGTCCTTCTTGGGGACAGAAGGAATCATGTGCCACCCAGAGGGTATCTGGTTCTCAGATCTTAGCACTCTATGGATGATCCCAATCCTGGGGACAGAAGGAGCAGGTGTCACCCAGAAGGTACCTGGTCCATGGGTCTAAGCATTAGATGGGTGCTGCCCATCCCGGGCACAGAAAGTGCAGCTGTCACCTGTCCACACCTCAGCACTAGATGAAATCACATCAACCATGGGGAAGAAGAAGCAGGGGTCACCCAGGCGATAGCTGGTCCACATGTCTCAGCACTCCATAAGTAAACAGACCCTGGACGGAAGGACAGGTATGACCCAGAGCCCAAGGCTGCTGCTCACCTTGATATGTTCATGCAGCTGGGCCTCATGCTGCCGGGAGAGCTGCTCGTGCTGCCGCTGGAACTCAGCAATGAGGATCTGCCGCTGGATCTGCTGCTTCTGTTTCAGTGCTAGAAGCTCCTGCTGCAGCTGCTGCTCTCGAAGTGCGGGTTCCAAGGGCAGCGAGAACTGGTGGTCTAGGCGTAGGTCCATGGGTACTGCTGCAGGGGCCACTTGCAGAGGCAGCGCCGTAGCCACGTCCACTGTGGAGAGAGCACAACACAGGAGAGTGGGTCACTGAGGCAGCAAGGCTAGCCCTGGCCGGGGTCTGGGTCCTTCTTCCCTGTAAAGCCTAGATGACAACTATCATGAGATGTTGGTGGCTCAAAGGGCATCCGGTATCCCTTGGCCAATGGCCTGACAGACTCAAAGCACAGGGCTCAGGGATCCCGGGGCTCTGTCCTCANGCACAAAGATCTCAGGGCAGTGGCAGATCTGGCCAAAAGACATACTTGCACAGAGTTCTTACTCCCTACCCTTTGCCANAGTGGGAGGCCGCACTCTCAAAGGACCCCATTGCAGACCCAATGGCCCACCTGACGTCATACTGAAAAGTCAATAAAGGGAAACTACAGTAAACGGCTCTGCTTAGCCATGCAAGGAGCCAAGTGCCAGTACTTGGATGGGCAAACCGCCTGTACTTTGCTTCTGCCCCTTCTCCTAATGAAGCCACTGCAGAGCTATGTATGAGCCTCAAGAACAGTGTGTGCCATAGAAGTGGTCCAGATAGACACTCAAGCAGAGAGCCTGTTGCCATGGTAAAATGAGCACCCTCTTGAAAAACATGTTTACCCAACNGACTGCAGCCAATAAAGTGTGTTCCTGGCGGGCAGCACGAGTGTTCATCAGGGTGGCTTCTGCACTCACACTGTGCCCATGTTTTGCCAAGGAGAGGCCACCGTGATTCTGATTCAAAGCAGAAGCTGAGTCAGCCTCAGTGCTTATAAAATTAATTGCAAATTAAAGCGAGAGAAACAATGTGGAGGAAAGGTAAGTTTTCAATTATCAACATAGGGTCAGGGAGATGGCTAAGTGTGTGAGCAAAGGCACTTGCCACCACGCCTGACAACTTGAGTTCAGTGCCCAGCACCCACACAATGGAAGTACAGAACCAANTCCTGAAATATATCCTCTAACTTTTACAAGTATGCCACAGTATGTATGACCTACCCACCTCCCAAAATGCACATATGCAAGCACACAAAATTTTTAAAGCGTAATTAATGATAAAAGAATAAATTCCCAACTTGATGAGGCAGTCCCTCTCCTGTCACAGGCTGTTATGAGCAGTGTGTCATGCATGGGCTCCTGTGGAGCTCGAAAGTTCCCAGCACTGTGCAGTGCTTCCATACAGCAGTTGCTAACAGGCAGCTCTGCAGATGGTCATTGGGTTAGGGCAAAGGCCCTGGAGACTCTACCTCCAGAAAGCCNATCCCCACTGTCCTGGATGCGGGCTTCATCTGCCCACACACCAGCACTGAGTCCAGGAGAAGGGGGCAAGAACACTGTCCCCTGAAAGGGACTCAAGTTTAGAGGGAAGTTCCAGTGCAATACTGGTGGCAGGTGCCTGATGTCCAGCTCCTCGCCCTTATGGACTTGGTCCTGACTAGAGTCCTCAAATAGTGGCTATCCTGTACCCTTGCTTCTTGCTAAATTCTCAGGGCTTTCTACTCACAGGTGGTCTTGGACTGACCTGACCTAAGCCCTAAGTAAGTAAACTGTACTTGACAATCTTGAGCCCACAGACTTGAGTAAGAAAGATGCCTGTGTCTCTTAGTTCCCTGTAGCCACTCCCACACAGCAACTCCCAAAGCTGGCCTCAGTGGCCAAATGACTGGATCCCTGATCCCAGGACTCTTCCTTGTCCTTCTAGGGTAAGGCTGGGAAGAGCTCTAACAGTCACCAGAACCCTGGTGTTCTGCCTCAAGATACAGCTGCCCTGGAGAGAGTCCAGAATAGGACAAAGGAGGGAGGGGTATAGCCATAATGTAGACCCTCTTGGGTTCCCCATGAAAATCACCATCTTCCCATCCCAGGTCTCTGTACCACCTTGGCTTGTGATCTGGCCCTGTGGTCACCACTAAATCTTCCAGGGCTAGACTGACAGAGGGGTAGGAACAGACAGAACCCAAGAACCCGGGCCTGGAGACAGCAGCATGTCCAGNCATGAGAACACCAAGCAACCATAAGGCAATTGGAGATCCTCATGTCCAACAAAACCCCAATGTGGCCCATGAGCTACCTGCTCCTACCAAGCTCAGTGAAGCTCAGCCAAGACTTCTGCTCCTCCTTATCAGGGAGGCAAGGCTCTGGCTACTTACAGGGACGTTTGCTTTCTGTACCTTGGCTCAAGCTAGGTACACTAGAAGCTTTTATTTGATATATGCTTGCTCCATGGATGGGGGTTCTCTCTACACACAGGAACAAGGACTGGATTACTCGTCTTTCCTCTATGTCCTTTTTGATCTCTTTTATGATAAAATGAAACAAGGTGGAAAAAACACAAATAATGCATTTTTATAGAACAACACTATCTCCATGCTCACTCCATTTCTCTTTTCAGGATAGGANACTATAGAGGATAAGGAATTAAAGAGACAACTTCCTGAAGGAGCCGCAGGGCAAGCTTCTTCCTCAGGGGCTGGCTGTGCTATCCGACTGAACAGTAGGCAACTGCAGGTGCTTCTTTACCTGTCCCCCAGTTTGAACTCACAGACACGATCCTTTAACCTGTCAATCTCTTGGTTAAACGAGACTGCCACAAGCTAGTTAGTCTGCCTCTGACTGCCTGGGATAAATCACATCATCTTTTTCAATTATAGACACATGTGACCCCAATGGGCTTAGTCTGTGGCCACTTTATTTTAGATTATGAGTTGACTAGGGATGAAAACTAGCCTATAATCAACCAATCAATTATATATTCTTAGTATCTAGTTAAACAGGTTTAGCTTAAATAAAAACACATGAAAAATTAATGAAACCATGACACTATCTCATAGCTTGTAAACTATCTTTTCCTGTGTGTTACTTCACTTNGCTCTGGGGGAGAGGGCAGGTGTGATTCCTGCTATAATTTTGCTGACATGACCTATGATCTTATATATTAACAAGGTTGACTCAAAGATGCTGGGCACAAGAGCATGCTATCTGCCCATTTCTAATTTTCACAGATGGGTACCATTAGGCATGCCTAGCATTTCTTTAAAAAACCAAATACACAACCTTTAAAAGGATTGCTTTGGTTAACTTCAAGAACATGATAGGCCAATCATTTCTACTGATGTATCCATATACTGGTCACAAGGATGGTGGGGCTAGAGAGATGACTCAGAGGTTAAACGCACTTGCTGCTCTTCTAAAGGACCAGAGTTCAGTTCCCAGCACCCATGCTAAATGGCTCACAACTGCCTGTAACTCTAGCTCCAAGGGATCTAATTCCTTCCTCTGGCCTCTGTGGGGCACAGTTGGCACAAAACTGAATGTTAGGGACTGGCAGGGCAGGGTGTGCAGAGGGCAGCTGGGGATGGGATGGGCAGCTGGGGATGGGATGGGCAGCTCCAGGCAGTGGCAAGACTGGCTGCTCAGCAGCTCCTCGTCATAGGGCAGAGTGACAGCCAGCTGGGGCAATTTCCATGGTAGTACTCTGGCACTGAGGCTGGCCTGAGAGCCTGTTACAAGTAAAGTGCATTCACACTTAGTCCAAAGGATACTAATGTAAGTGTGGTAACAACTGAAGCTCTTTCTTCAGTCAGAGGCCAACTATACAGCACTGATATTCTTCCCATTGTAACACAGGCAGTATAGCTCCTGACCTGTGGGTCAAGGCTGGCCAGCACCCCCCTCAAGGAATGTAAAAGGGTCATCGGGGTTCTCTGAATGTGGGCAGGGAATGCTCTTTGCAGAAGAATGAGGGAGGGGGGATTCTGAAGGTGCCTGCCATGCACTGAATATAGCTTTGTCGTGACGAACGAAAGCTGAGGACAGGATAGGACAGATCGTATTGCTTGTTGTGAATTTTGTTGCNGCTTTACTCAATATGCTCAATTTACTGATGTTTTAGTTCCTAAGGCACTATTTTTAAAGCTGTAATTGAAGCTGTAACCCTGAGTATTTAAGGTGCCCTAAATTTGTAAGCCAGACTGAAGGTGAGTGGAATGTTACCATGCCCACCACATAGGATGAACAAGTTAAGACTGCTGGACCTCCTCTTCACTCAAGCGTCATCCATGCTTACAGCCCCACAGGAATCTGAACTTTCTGTACAAGTATCATCTATCCCAAAGTCAATTTTTGCCCAGATCTTCTTTTCCATTCCTATATACATGAAACGCATGATGTCCCTACTCCCTAACTTCCAACAGCGGAAGAGGAAGAAGCCAAGAGGAGGGCTAGTTCCAAGCTCTCCTGTTCTGGGCTCTGTGTGGACTACAGGTCTCTGGGGGGGGGGTACCTACACTGGAGGGTTGAAGAGAAAGAGCCATCACTCCCACAGTCCAAGCACCACAAAGTCAGCATGACCCATGTGAGAGTCCACTGAGACCCCTCCTCAAATCCACAGTGCATCTGGGTTCAACTGTTCTACATGAAGACCAGAGAGGGTGGTGCTGGGAGCCAGCACTGTCTTGAGTGAAGTCTGCCAGTGAGCTCCAAAAAGCATTTCCTTGTTAGACCAAGTGTTGGGAAGTGACAGAAAGACTGCCTTGACCTGCATCACGAAATGCCAATCAGAACTTCATTCTTAGCCACAGCTGAAAAGAAGCAGATCAAAAGCTCCTTGTTACCTGCGACTCACATCCCATAACTTACTACTGTTGGTGCTTCCTCTCAAGTNAGGCCACCTTGGCAGCTAGAAAATGAGGCCTGGAACCCACACAGGCAAGGAGACTTGGCCAAGGGCTCCTGAGAACATGGCCTGCCCACCCCCACAGCCCTCATCAGGAGGCCAAGAGGCGTGGCTATAGCCCTGCTCAAGTGCCAGCTGCAGCGATAGAGGCCATGGTCCCCATTCACTCATGAGAGCATGGCACTGGCAGTTGCGTCAAGAATGACTTGTGCTATTTCTGTATCAAAACCACTGGAAATGCCACAAGTTCCCAACAGAGGCTGCTGGTGCTTTTGACCCAGGGCTCCAGGAGAAGGAAAACGAAATCCTCTCTTCTTAAAGAACACAGCATCAAAACAAAACCGCCTGTATTCTCAGGAATATTCATGGAGGGCTGAAAACTCCTCCATAGGCTGTGCTTTGAAAAGCTTATCAATACAATTGGACCTATGACGTCAGTGAGGACACAAAGGCCACATTCAGTGCTCCAAGGAGAAAGGCAGGTCTGCTGGGAGCAAGCCCTCCTACAGGAAAAGCCTCCAGCCCTCCCTCCCAGATCCTGCTTTCCATTACGCGGGTCACTCCTCTTTCCCTGACACCACTTCACACCATCACAGACACAGAATGAAAGCAGCACTGTTGAGGAAATATACCAGAGTTGCGGGTCACCTCAGTAAAGAATAACTCATTCAGCTCCAGGGAAAAATAATAGATATTTCAACTACGTAACCATGGCTTCCTCTCACTGACATTTGCCTGTATGGGGGTGGAGGGGAGAGTTAGAGTGGGAGGGAGGAGGGTGAGGACACTGGTATGTCATCCACATCCAAAGGCACAGTCATCAAGTAAAAGACAAAACGGAACACAGGTAACGTGCCACCTCAGCACAGATTCTCTCTCACTGAGTCCCTGGGAACCCCATGAACCTACCCAGGGAAAATGCATCCGGGCCTCATTAAACTTCCCCATGCTTCTCTGTGGCACAGGCAATCTTGAAAGTGTATCCCCTCTCTGGTCAGAATAAAGGCAGTGGGCCTGAGTGAGATACAATGACAAATGACAGGCTAAGGTAGAAGAGTTCTTCAGAGCCCAAACGTATAGGACAAATGACCAGAGCCTATCTAGGGCAAGTATATGAGTGATGCCAAGAAGCAATGACTGCTCAGCACTGTGTCTGGTGGGACTCAGGTAGACTTCTCATGATCCAGGAAGCAAGTTGCACAGTACTGCTTTTCTCCCTGCACCACAGCCACTCCAGGACTCACGTGTAGCTGAGCAGCTTCTGAGGAAGGCCCTCAGAGGAAGCAGTGGCCTCAGGCAACTGAGGTAAGCAGGGCAAAGAGCAAGTGGGGTGATATGGATCAAAATAGGTCTACACAGACTCAGCTGGGTACCCAGTCCTCAAGAGAGCAGCAGCAGCAGGCCAGTCATAGAAATGCCTGTCTTAAAGGTCTACCTGCTCCCATGTGGCCAGGCATCCCAGGCTCCTGCACAACTTCTTACCCAGATTTGTGGTTCCCATCATCTCCTGGCCTAAGTCCTATGGTATTCTCCCATCACTTCTGTTATACCCAGGCTCCTGCACAACTTCTTANCCAGATTTGTGGTCCCCATTATCTCCTGGCCTAAGTCCTATGGTATTCTCCCCTCACTTCTGTTACACTTCTTGCTCTTGGTTTCTTCTCATTCTGCAGGAACTCAGGCCCAACCTGACTTGGAAAAGGAGGTTTGAGAGGTACGCCACATGTGTGACAATGTCTCTTACTTTGGCTTTGGACAGCACTCTAGATTGAAAACCATCCCTTCAGAAATGTGAAGACATTGATGAGCCATGTCTTTTTGCTGTTCAATCTGTCATTGAAAACAGGAAGCCATCTCATCTGGACCCTGTGTTGTGCCTTTTTTCCCCTGATATCCTGAGACCACCTACTCGGGCTCCCTGTTCTTAAGTTCCATATCCTATGAGGAGACCTCCCTGGTCCCTCTGTACTCAGTGCTGCTCTCCCGCTGAGGGACACTTCCCATGGGTATTTCAGGGTCACTCTGGGTCAATTCATTCAAAACCACCTATTTTCCCTCTTCTGGAACTTAACACACATAACAATGAGTCTCCTGAAACAGCTATCTTTCTTTTCCATTTACTCCTATCTTCCTCTTTTTTTTTTTCTTATACCCAATGGGATTTCCTTAAATGTATATCCCCAGCTTTTGAAGGTTTTCGTTATTTCTACTATTTTACCTTCGATAAGCTACACAACCACATTCAATGAATAGCTCCTNGGCGTTTATGCTGTCCAGTCCTACAGCCTTTGGGGGCATGGAATGGCTCAGGTAATCATGGAAGCTTTCTTTTCTCAGTAGCCCCTGCTCCCCAGTCTGGCCTGGGGCCACCCATCTCAGGTAGAACAGAACTGAGTGGATTCTCACACTGAGCTTCTCAGAGGGCATCAGCTAGAGAACCCCATCTTGGTGCTATGGCCTCTGCTCCAAGGCTAGAGAGGATTGTTCCTATTTCAGCCCTGAAGAACGAAGGCTAAGCCTTGGAAGCCTCTGACAATCATCATAAACACAGTGACCTAAGTCCCTGTTCTAGTCATACATCCAAGTCTTCAACTCAACTGTGTCCCTAGGCAGAGGACCTCTGGGTCATAGTCTATAGCCAACAAACCTTCAACGGACACCTTAAAAGGAAAGCAGTCAGAGCCATCCAGCACAGCAAAGGGTGACGCTCTTCTGCCTCCACATCACCAGGCTCCTTCATTCCTTTTCCTGAGGGAAAGGCACCCTGTGGCGCCATCATTCTGTGTTCTGGAGAGGGATCTGGCTTTGTTGGGTCTGCCAGGTAAGCTGAGGTTTCCAAACCTGCTTTTCCACATTTCTGGATGTGTACCATGTGCCTCTCTCACCCTTGCTGGCTTATGACCCTTCCCTAGAATGTTCATCTTTAAGTGTTTGGAGGCAATTTCAAAAGCAAGGCCAGTGAAATGGCTTAGTGGGTGGACGTGAAGACCTGAGTTCCAGGCTCAGAACCCACATGGTGGAAGGAGAGAACCCACGTGTACAATGTAGATGTGGGCCAGCACACACACATGTATACACAAAATAACTGGCTTTTCAAAGTACACAAAGCAGAGACAACTGTGCAATGGACCCCTTACCCAGGTCCTTCTCATACCTTCTGAACACCTATCTACACCTCTTCCTTCACACCATTTTAACCATACACACCCAACAAATGTCTCTGGAAGATTCTCATAGAACAGTAAGATACTATCAGCATATCCATATAAATTAGTAAGAATTCCATGTTATCGGGAGACCAGAAAGTCACCCCACTCTTCAGTCTCAAAACTAGTTTTATGCTCCGTTTCCATTAGGACCCAGGAAGGTCAAGCTTTGCCAGAAAACTGTATCTCCCAAAGCCGCTGTAACCTCCCAGCACATGTGAAGGAACACACTACACACATGTGTGCATACA
>LZPO01027787.1:11825-29263 GCA_001675575.1 Neotoma lepida | reverse complement strand
TACTCATGACGCTTGTCTGGATCAATGAACTCCCAGCCCTGGCTTTCTGTCAACTGTATGTTCTTAGGGCCTGGCAGATTTGGCTATGATTTTCCAGCAAGAGCAGGGGAGCCTGTTGGCAGGCAACTAGGACAGCACAGGTGGGTGTTAGCACTAACCATGCCTGCTGCTAATAACACTCTTCTGGTTCTGCAGTTGCTACTTCATGTGCTTGGTGGGTTCTTTAGTATAAAAGCTTAAGAAGGGCAGGACAAGTGCTTAACTCCCCCCCCCTTTTCTTTTGCCAAGTTTTAAAAATGATGAGTGGTCTTGCAGTATCGGTAGTGTGTTTTACAATGTCCTATGTCCTAATCACCTGGATCTCTCTTAGTTTCAGATCTCAAACATCCCCAAACAGTCCTGTCCTCAGCCACAGGGAATCTTGGGGCTGGTCCAAGTTCTGAAATGCAAAGGTTTCAGAATAGCTCTCTTCTGATGGGACATGATGGCCTGTTCTGGCTCTTCTTACACTGTCTTAGTCTTGATGTGGGTCACATGGTTAGTAACTAGACTATTGGGGTGAGTGCTATTATGGGTTGGGACTTAGGACATACTATGTTCTTACTGTCATTCTTGTACAATTCTAAAGTGAATGAAATTACACACGTGTTCCAACTTCCATCTTGCCTTGGAACTTCAGAGCACAAAACTTATTAAAACTATCACTCACAAGGACCGAAAAGCCCTATCTATACTCCACTAAAAATTCTGATTTATCTGCAATACCTTCTCTCCCAAAGATGTCTGAAATGGAATTACAATTATTTAATGTGCATGTGAGCATGCAGGTGCAAATATATGAAGGCGGTATGGTGGAAATGTCAAAAGCACTTTCCAAGGCAAACATCTAAGAATGTTTTGTAGGGAACAGGAACAACACAGTGGCACTGCCTGAGCCTCACAGGCAGGGAGGTCTTCTGTACCATCTTTCTTTGCCTCANTGCAATGCTAAGAAATCTTGTTAACAATTCACCAGAATAGAAACATGCTTGATAAAGAACATAACAAGGATACAAACAAAGGATGCTTTGTATTGTTTTCTTTTCAATTGAAACCAAAATGTAAAGAAAGGTATTTGTGGGTGTGTATATGAGAAGGTTTTCCATTTGGCACTGGGCAGGAGAGACACATACCATACACAGCTTATGCTAAATGTAATCTCTGAGCTGAGTCTTCCATGAACAGTTCTGGAAGTCAGTAAGAGGTGGCATACTCTTCTAGGCACTGATTCACCCTACATTTCTGTCTTCTGTAATGAAAGATAAACTATTGCTTCCAATCCCACAAGAAACACTGCTCCAAGCTGGAAACAGGAAAGCTGTAAGGCAGCCCCCTTTCTTCCTGCTATCTTGGTCCATACAATGCCCTGCCTGTAAGCTGGAAGCCATATGCATGTACATACTGACTTCTTTNGTGTGCATAAGGATTCCACAGGAGTCAGTGCAACTGTGTCCTATCAGGCAAGTGGGAAATATAACACACAATGTGTAGGCAAGTTGCTCATGGGCCCACAGCTAGTCAGCACCAAGCCCAGAAAAGGCCCCAGTATGCACATTTGGCATCAGGAATCCTGAGGAAGATGTACAACCCAGGGATAGCTAGGACTCACAGCTCAGTCAGGGCAGCAGTTCTCAGGGTGGGCAGGGTCAGGAACCAAGCCAAGGCCCAAGCCCCAGCCCACTGCTGCCAGCTAGCCTCTGGGGCCCCCCACTGTACTGATAGAATCTGGGTACTCTACAGTTTGAGAGTCTGTGTTCTGGAACTGACATTCCACAGCTCCCTTTTGGCAGAAATGCTCAGAGATGCATGATAAAAACACCAGGGCTGGGTCCCTCACTAAAGGGCCTGCAGGAGGGTTTGCCTGACCACTGGCTCCTCCTTTTAGCTGAAACTTGGGTCCTGTTCTTAACCAAAGGCTGATCCTCAACTACTGCTGGGCTAGAGAGCCCGCAGCCTGAGGACCACA
Organism: Neotoma lepida; assembly: GCA_001675575.1. Taxonomy (NCBI): domain Eukaryota; kingdom Metazoa; phylum Chordata; class Mammalia; order Rodentia; family Cricetidae; genus Neotoma; species Neotoma lepida. Next base: position 27,258 of record LZPO01027787.1, on the reverse strand, counting down.
AGATGCATTCTCTTTCCTGAGCAGCTCCTGTGCCCAGGACCAGCCACCTACTCAGCCAACCCTAGGAAGAACAGGAACAGTGGGAAAGCCCTGCCCAACCCTACTGCAGCCTGGAGGTGGAAAAGAGAATCCTTGAAATGTTATTTTCACTACCAAAACAAAAGGCTACAATTAACACTAGGTGTGTCTCCCTCTGCTGTCTCATTCTCCCCAAGCCAGCGCTCACCTCATACACTTGCACCACTTTCCTGAAGTACACGTTTTTCCAGGCAGAAAAGACCCAAGTAAATCACAAACAAGGGACAGTGTCTTCCTCTGTGGGTTTGTGCGTTCCATACTCAGTGGGGTGATCCTCCATGGCTTCCTGCCTCCTACAGACAACCATATAACACAAGGCCAGAGAGTAGCTACATCCACATCTGGGCGCTGACTCCTTTTGACTCATGGGGCCTAGAGGCAGGGGACCTGCTCTGCAAGATTTCCAGTATGAAACTAAGATACAGGAAGACACACTGGCACAGAGATGGCAAGGCAATGGCAGGTCATGGGCCCTGGAGCCAGGTTTGAGTTCAAATCTAGGCCCATGATTCTGAGGACTACAATCTGTCCTGTGTCAATCAGAGCAATAATGGACACCTCCTTAGCACAAGGAGTATTGATTTTCTGTGACAAGTGTTGGGCATGGAGGTGGCACTGGTGTGTGGTCTGGCTCCATCCCCGCACCAGGACACACTCTGGGGCAGGCAACATCCATTCTGGAACAACCAGGAAAGGCAACACAAGGCCTCGTGGTGAAATTGTACACACTGGGCCTTAGTCCTCTTGCTACTTGTTAGCTAGAAAGTGGGTCAAGAAAACCCTTTTCCACACAGAGGTGAACAAGAGGACAAGGGAAAGCCTGGCAGCCAGGATATCTGGGAGAGTCTGGGAAGGGCAGAATGCTGGCTATACTGAACTGTTTCTGATTAGAGAAATTCATGAAAGAAAAGCAGACTGACAAAAACAGGGGCAGGGCAAGCCTACACAGCCTGCAGGGCAGCCAGTTGCCATCCCGCTAGATCTAGTTGTGCTCATGCAGGTAAGAGACCTAGAACTGTTCAGCTCACACATATCAAGTGCCAGCTGGGGCAGGCAGCCAGCTCTCCAGGCAGCACGGTGAACTGTCTGAGAGAAGGCCCAAGACAACATCCAGGGCCCAGAAAGCATCAGGGACAGGAGAATGCCCNGTGAGCAGCCCTCAAGATAGAGTACACAGAAACAGATAGATCTGGAAAGAATTCCCCACCTCCTTTTTAACAATCCATCTTAGGCTGACACAGGGTCAGGAATTACCAGGCAAAGGCAGACTGGAACCTTCCATTTGCACACTATCCAGAAGCCAGGCAGTCTGATTGGCACACACAATGAGCGGCCATGCTTTGGTTGTTTTTTCTATTTTCTAGTTACCAACAGTATGTGCCCTTTGGTCGTAATGCTGCTCTTAATGCTGCCAACACAAGGGGCTGAATATCCAAGGACTGCTTTCTTCAGTGGATATGATGGTGGCTGCCTGAAACCCAGGCATAAATAGGGGGAGGAAAAGAAAAGATGGCGGGGATGTTCTGGACTCCCAGAGGCAGTCCAAATCTCAGGAGACCCCAGACAGCTGCAGAATGATGAGTCCCTCATGATGGGGACCCAACTTCACATCATGTCACCTCTATGTCTCAGGACCACACACCAAACCCCTGGATGGAACAACCCTATCCTTACCTAGACTACCTCAGACAGCTGGCCTTAAGCCAGGTTCCTTTGCCTGCACATGATATATGCTGAGCACACAGGTGAGGGGTGGCCAAGAGCCAGGGGACACAGAAGCAAACTTCTCATATAAGCAGAACTTGGGCCCTCCAATTTCATCAGGCATCAGAGACACTAGAGAAGTGAAGAAGGGCTTCCTTGCCCTAAGTCTACAGTCCCTGGTTAGTCTGAGGTCAGAGAGACTGATACAGTTCAACAACCCCACCCCGGCTGAGAAATGAAATGCTCTCTGTAGCATAGGAGAATGAGGAGAAGAGAAGCAGAACTGAGGCTACCTTTACATTCCTGGCTAAGCCAGAAGCCATGGTCTAGAAGCACATGGTAAAACAGCTTCTGTGAGGCTGGGATGTGCTGAGGCCACACAAAGGAAACCAGCTCTGTGGAACAGTCCGCAGCCTCTAGCCAATATGCTGTGCGCTCAGCGAGTTCAAGCAGAGGGTCCTACACCTCAAACACAGCCCAGTGGGAACTCAGCCTGAACCTTGAGGAAACCGGAAACTGAATGCACCAAGTTCCACTGGAAAGGTGCCAGGCTGTGAAAGGTTCTAAAACAGAGTGAAGACCTTGGGCAGATAGCTGGAATAAGGCAGTGACCAGAAGGTTCTTGGCACCTGCTGACGAAAGAAATCTACCAACACTGTTGCCCTTAGAACTCCTGTCTGGGGAAGAACAATGCTGTGACGCTGGATGCATGCTCACAAAGGGGCTGAGGACTGCCCAGGCCTAGGCCCACCATGAGGGAGCTGGCTTTTCTTTCAACAGCTAGGAACTGTGACATGCTGGTATCAGCCCTTGCCTTCTGGGACACACTAAGAAACAAGTCTCCTCTGCAGCCCCCATGGAATGCCCTCAGTGCTCTGGGGTAGTCTTGGCATGCCTTCCTCTAACCTCAGAAGCCCAATGCTTCTTGGGAGTTCCAGTGTCCCAAGCACACCCAAGACTCCACAGCCTGGGGACATGGAGAGGCTCTCCTTTCTCATCCACCCACTCACTTCCCTGTACACTCTCCCCGCCTGGCCATTGCACATGGCAGGAAGAGGCATGCCAACATATGTCTCAGTCCTGGGATTCAAGTTCCAGAGTCAGAGATTGGATCTGCCAGAACTCTTGAGAGGCAAGATTTCAAAAAATCAACAGCTGAAAATTTCCAATGCNGAAGATACATACCTGCAGACAGAGAAAACACAACCAAGTGGAAAATGTAATACATTAAGACAGTCACAAAGAAACCACAGAGCCCCCCNAAAAAAGGCCAGAGAGTGCCCCCCGCAATGTGTAAGTGAGCTCTTTGTACAGAGGGGTCATGGAAACAGAAGCCAGAACGCAGCTCATCTCTGGGGACCAAGAAAGACCAGCTGCTACATTAGAGGTACAGCAGAGACTAGCAGAGAAGCAGCACTANCACATGTAGCCTGAAGCCAAGAAGCTGTAAGTGATGGAAGCCCCAACAAAGAAACTATGGGCACTGAAGTGTGGACAAGGCAAGGTATAGGTGGCTCTAAGAAACAAGCTAAGAGGACACGTTCCCTTAGTCAGGAGATATCCAGAGGCATTAAACCTGGCAGCAACAGGAGGAGGTATACGAAAAGGGTGAGGCAGACAGAGGTGAGGTAGGAGAATTCTGAAGCACCAGCACAGCTGGGGTCCCATAGGACAATTACTGCTCCACAAGTGGCTACTAGAAGGCAAGGAGACATGCGGCGTCGAGTGGGGTGGGATGAGAGTCATTGGAGAAGATTTTAAGTGGAAAGATGGCCTTCTGCTCTTGACTTCAGAAAGGTTCACCTGGCCACCTCCAGGCAGAAGCACCCAGTTAAATCCAGAAAGTTTACCACAGACAATCAGTCTTGATCCAGTCAAGTCTCTAGATGCAACTTCCAAATGACAGGCAACAGGAAACAAAGACCTTTCAAATGATAGGATAGGGCTGAACCCAAGCAAAGTCTGGAACACAAAATTCCACTACAAGACCAACTACCTTCTGCAGATAAATCTCAAGAACACAGAATAAAATGAGGTAGGGAGGAGAAGTCTATGGATTAACCAGGATGTGATATGTACCAGCCATCAGGATGCTACCTGGACCCTGAGGCAAACAGCAAACTCAAACTATTACAGATACAGATACCAGGAACATACAAATGTTGAGTGACCATTTGATATGAAAGAGCTGTCACTCTTATCTAAGCCTGAAAATGGTACCAATGGTATCATACTTGCATTAGAAACAAAAGACTCGTGTGCCGGTGGCCATGGTGGCACATCTAGCACTGTGTGGGCAGAAGTAGGAGAATGACTGAGTTCAAGGCTAGCCTTGTCTATATATCAAGTTCCAGGCCAGCCAGGGCTACATCACAAGACTCTGTCAACAAGCAAGCAAGCAGGTGTGCATGTGAGAAAAAGACGGAGCTCAGCGTGTAATGGCGCTTGCTGACAAGCCTGGTGACCTGAGCTGATTCCTGGAACCACACAGTGGAAGAAAAGAGTAACTCCCACACGATGTTTTCTGACTTCCACAAGTATGCCATGTGCATGTGTACACACACACACACACACATATATACACACACACATACACATATATACACACACACATACACACACACACACATACACACACACAAATGTTTAAAAAAAAAGTAAAGCAGGAACATCATCTCTGACAATAGGAATACAGATTTATGAGTTAGACTTATCATTAAGAAATTATATCAGAACAAATGCAAAAACAAATAAGAAAATATATGAACGAAGAGAAACACTCACTGCACGCTTACACATCAAGTTAAAAAACAAAGAACAATGGATTCTTTGAAATGACTAAGAAGAAGACAAACTTCTAATAACAGGGATTCTGAAAATAAAGAAAAGTCACAAATTAAAAACTAAGAGACAAGCCAGGGCATGTGGCAGTGAGTGAGCGTATGCCACATGCTAGGGCTCAGGCTCCATCTCGGGCACTGCACAAACATTTTTATTTACACACACACACACACACACACACACACACACACAAAACTACCAACTTTTCTCCAACCTTAAATCCACCGTGTTACTGTAGCTACTGCCCCTAGCATAGACATACATAATGATTCTCTCATTCTGGCCTCTGGCATGTGTCTCCAGTGCTTCTATTTGTCATTGTGGTGGTTGTTGTTGTTGAGACAGGGTTCCTCTGTGTAACAGTCCTCACTGTCCTGGAACTCGCTTTGTAGACCAGACTGGCCTCAAACTCACAGAGATCCACTTGCTGGCCTCTGCCTCCCAAGTGCTGGGATTAACGGCGTGCATCACTTACATGGCTCAGTGCTTGTATTCACAGCTGTGTTCTAAGCAGGAAGGATGCGCTGTCAGAAGGGTTCAGCCAAAGTTACCTTCTTTCCTTGATCTTAGCCCCACAGTCATCAGAGGCTAAGAGGANTCTGCACACTGTTTTTGTTTTGTTTAACTTTTCCAGCTCTAGAGGGAAAGTAAAAGTGAGGCAAAAAGAGGTTGAAGCAAACCCAAGCTTCTACGTCCACTTCATCTACCCGATCAGAATGAAAGTACTAGAGCTTACACCCTAGCAGCAAAACACGGCAATTCAAATAAATGCTCATTGCAAAAGGTAGGTCAAATGATTTTTTTTATTTAACATAATTTCTTAATTGATTCTTTGGGAATTTTGCATCATGCACCCCAATTCTGCTCACCACCCAGTCTCTCCATATCTACCCCTCACCCCTGCAACGTCCCCCCAAAAGAAAATTTTTAAAAAATCAAAGCAAAACAAAGCAAACAAGCAAGCAAAAACTAAAAAACAACAACAAAAAACCCTATTCGCTTCTCCATTATTCCTCNCTCTCCAACATCTCTTCATTTGTCCTGGTGGCACTGGAAGCTGCAGTGTGTCACATAGTGTACCCTTTTGTCTGATCAGCTTTATTNCATAACATTCTAAGGTTGTAGACCAAACAAAGGGCCAAAATAATTCTATACTATCATCATGATCTGAGACAATATTTCAAAATCTTGCCATAAAAATCATTCCCATGGCATTCCCAGAAAAGTTTCAACCAAGTGATCATTCATTTTAAGTAACACTCTTCAAAGAAACACAAAGTGTAAGGAGCCCTAGTGTACCCTATCAGAGAGTGGAAAACCTCATTACAGAACCATACAAAGACACTGTGAGAAAGACAGAAAGATTCCAGGCTGGGCCATGAAATTCTCCAATGACATTGACCCAGTAGCCTANACGACATATTGGACTCACATGAGAGGGCTAAAACAAGCAGCAGCACACCACTGAGGACAGGCAGAAATGACGTCACCACACTGTAACTGCGAGCACAGATAGAGTTAGGAAAGAGCATTGCCCATAAAAATCTCAGCAAACATGGCTTTTGGTTTGAGGAAAACAGTAGACATACTCCCGAGACTGACAGAACCCTTTGGAGATCACTGTGCAAAAGACAAAAGACTTACTAAGCATGCTGTCACAGAGGGCTATTTCTGTGCATAGGAGCACAACTGTCTCTACTCGCGCTTTAGATCACAATGAATCCTACACGTACCAAGACTCAAAGCGAAGGAAAAACTGATGACTTTCAGACAATGCTATTGAAAACATCCTCATATTTCTCGAATGAACTCAAGATGTAGAAGGAGCTTCTCACCGTGAAAAATTAAACCAGTACAGTAGATCTGATGAGGCCAGCCTCAGAAGACTTCTGACACATGCCAAGCCAGCTGCTTTAGTTAGGGTATCTATTGCTGTGATAAAACACCATNGCCAAAAGCAACATGTGAAGGAAAGGGTTTATTTCTTCATCATACAGCTTATAGTCCATCACCCAGAAGTCAGGGCAGGAACTGATATAGAGGCCATGGAGGGGAGCTGCTTACTGGCTTGTTCCCTCTGGCTTGTTCAGCCTGCTTTCTTATACAACCCAGGACCACCTCCTGCTCAGGAGTAGCACCACTCACAGTGAACTGGGCACCCCCACATTAATCACTAATTAAGAAAACACATTATGGATCTGCTTACAGGCCAATCTTATGGAGGCATTTTCTCCACTCAGAGTCCCTCTTTCCAAATAACTCTAACTTGTGTCAAGTTGACAATAAACTAGCCAGAATACTAGCCCTTAACAAAGGACTGTCCTCAGCATAAAAGCAAACTCTGAAAGGCAGAAGACCCTCAAAGATGAAAGGAGGAACCACAGGCCTAACCACCATCTGCAAGGGTGCTAGGATAGCTAGCTACATCAGCTCTGCCCTCCCTCCTCCTGTTCACCTCTAAATGGGAAGTTGCTTTCTTTCCCAAGAGCTTCCACACTTGGTGCTGCAGGGTGCTGACCTGAAACAGGGCACTGAAGCCTGTCACAACAGAAGCTAGAGCTTTGGACTGGGTCTGAACCTAGGGAAGGAGTGGCAAGGGTACTCCCTGGGCAGAGAGACAAGGTCTCGCCCATTATCCCTACCATGTGAGGGAGCTGGTCATTATGATCTGCTCCACTTGCTAGAGTTTAAGATCACAGGGGAAAAGACTTAAGTCTGAAAATAGAACCAACTCCAAGCAAAGATGCTGTGGTGGTCTGAACAGGTATGCCCTCATAGACTCATGTGTCTGAATGCTTGGCCTATAGAAAGTGGTACTATTAGGAGGAGTGGCTTTATTGGAGGAAGTGTGTCACTGGCGTGTGTGTGTGTGGGGGGGGGTACCTTTGAGGTCTCATATGTTCAAGCTATGCCCAGTGTGGTAGACAGTTCACTTCCTGTTGCCTGCAGATCAAGATGTAGAACTCTCAGGTCATTCTCCAGCACCATGTCTGCTTGCATGCTACCATGTTTCCCTTCATGACCATAATGGACTAAACCTCTGAACTGTAAGCCAGCCCCAATTAAATGGTTTCCTTTATAAGAGTTGCTGTGGTCATGGTGTCTCTTCACAGCAACAGAAACCCTAAGACAGATGCATCCTGGAACCTTTGGGGATAGTAGTCTCCAGTCCAAATACTATCTCCTGGTATATATTCCTCCACCAACCCTAAGTGCTTACAGGTTGAGGATGTGGCTGAAACTTCCATGTCACTCTCTGTGGACCCTCAGAAGCCAGACATATGAGAGAGGTAGCAGAGAGAACAGGAAGAAAGGGGTAGAAGGCTGGTGGCCCCCCAACCAAGTCCAGAACAGTCATTTTCATGGCTGGAGCCAGGTGAATACAAACAAGCCACAGGCCAGTCCATATGTGTGACGTGCACAGTTTACAAAGAAGATGTAACTGGTGCAAATGTACACAGCTTAGAGGAGATATCAGAGGACACAGAGGGCAGAAGAGCAAGAATGGAAGGTCAGAAACAGCATCATCAGATGAGAACTGGCCCTTGACTTAGGATAAGCAGGTTCACAAAGGATTGGTGCCATGAATTCAACAGTAGAGCAAATACTGTGGTCACATCCATGGTTCCAGTTCTATGCCAGCTTACTTATGTCTTCCTTAACCCTCCATGATGCACTGACAAAAATGAAATTCAGGGAAAAAAAAAAAACCAGCCAACTTCCAAACATACACAGCTTGGTTTGTCCTCTCCAAAATCACGATGGCATTAGTCCTCAGTGTAAGCAAGAGGGGCAGGAGTGTGTGGTACATTTTACTGAAGATCAAAGCCCTCCTAGTGGGCTCAGAGCTACTCTGCTGAGACTGGGTAGAAGGTGCTGCACCTCTCCATATTGCTTCCACCCTTCTGCATTCCTCTGGATGAAGTNGTAGAAGCCCCAGCCAGAGGCTGGCACCATGCGCTTGAACTTCCCAGCTTTGAAATCTATAAGCTAAAGCAAACTNCTCTTCTTGTGAAGTACCCAGCCTTAGGTACTCTGTCAGTACAACAACAAAAATCCTCATACAAACACATGCCATTACAGAGTGCAGCCCACAGGCCTAAACATGCTGCAGAAGAACCAAAAGTAATAAGACAAGCAGAAGCAAAACTCCAACTACAGGAACAGGAATCGTCTCCTAACAGTTATATTTTGAATATTTGTGAACAGCTATAAAATAATAAACATAACACACATAAAAAATCTTACAAGTTCTGGGAGGTGGCAGCACACACCTGTAATTCCAGTATTCAGGAGGCAGAGGCAGGAGGACCAGGCCAGCCTGGTCTACTACACAGTGAGTTCCAGGACAGCCACAGCTGTTACACAGAGAAGCCCTGTATAACATCATCATCTTAGAAACTGTCTAAAGTTGAGCACAGAAAACAATTCCCAGTCTTATACACTTGAATAGTGGTAGTAGTAGTAGTAGCAATAACAACAACAACCACAATTATCTAAACAAGAACAGAACTCAGGGGGACAAAGTGGTAAAAATAAAAGGAGGTCACAAAGATACCACTAAGTTCTTCCATGCAGTTAGGAAGGAAAGGAACTGAGCAGAAGGGTCCCAGGTATCAGGNAAACAGTTCATAGGAAAGGCCTAGGAACTGTGACAGCTCCCACCAACAAAACTACAGGGATCTGCTTGTTCCAAGAAAGTACTCAACAATAACAACAGCAAAGGCAAGCACATGGGAGGGATTGTGGGATTCCTTTGGCTGACCAGAGACTGATGGGGAAGAGCTGTTCTGTCACTCTACTCTGTGTACCCTCTTCCACTTCCAACTACATCTCTGCATGTTGACAACAGGACAGAAAAGTCCTTCAACCAGAAGAATAGCCACTTCCATATCTGTCAGTATTCTTAAGTGCCCTTCCGACAGCCAGAGTTGCTATGGACAGAGTGTCATTTTGATAGGGACACCTAGTGTGGTGCATTTTTTTTTCCAAGACTTTTACCAAACAACAAGCATAAATTTAGTCCTGATGATGTCAAAGACATCTAAGGAACAAACTGTCTTTACAAATCACTTCCAAGGATCTTTGTCAACAACATAGAAGGCTTTACTTACAAGAGTAAATTTGACTGAAACAGATCACGGTTCTCCTCTCCCAGAGGCTACACACAACTGTGACTGGCTGTTTGAGGAGTTCCTAGTGCCACACCTGCCTCAGGTGTGAGGGGCACCACGATGCTACACGGAAGGCACACCTGATCATCTCACTGCACCTCTCTTGCATTCCTAACACTGTGATTTTATTTGAAGAGNAGCGACTAGTGGGACTGGAAACTAGAGCCTCCCATAGCCTAGGCAGTGCTTTGCAGGCATAAAGTCCTCTATGCAGCTGTAACAGCAAAGGTCCACCTGAAGATGGCTAACCATCTGTGCTGCTCTGCTAAACAGTGAAGTCAGGGTTATATTTCTCCTGCTGCCTATTTCAGGATTACCCTCAAAGTTCTTTAGAAAAATCCTTTTAATATTCCAAATTCGTTCTATACCCACCAAGAAGAAAAACCTATCTTACGCAAGTACAAGACTTGCAAGCACATATGAACAAGAACTACAGCTAAAGCCTGGTGCAGTGGGTGACAGCACTGGAGAGGCACACAGACACATGCACTTCCTGAAAACTGTGTACAGCCATGCCTTACCCACCAAAACACAGTGAATGTGCCCCACACTCTCATGTGTGAGTATGCTACCAAAGACAAGCAGAATCTCCAGAAATAACAAACGGGCAGAACCATCCACTGGAGACTTTGCTGTAATGGTGTTATAAACAAAGTGTTATCGGCAAGGAATTCTAAGACTGCACAATTACACAGAAACATCCAAACTAGCACTTTATTATTGAACACTGGCTCACTCATGGCCAGAGCCATGCTCTTACAGGTGGAAAATCACAGTCTGCAGAGTTGGTAGCAGCCAACTCAGTCCTCATCCATAACTGTTAAAGTTGGTCTAGCCAGGGCCCTGGGAAAAATTCCTCCCCAAAATCCTGCTGGACCTGCGTNCAGCAGCATACATCTCAAGCCACCTCTGAAAGCCATCTCATTACCCTAGACTCCATGGGTAAAAGTGTATTACTGGAAAATTAAAAATAGTCCCAGTGGTCTGGGAAGGGTACCAAATCTGCATTGTCTTTGCCACTGTAGTTACATAAGGTCACTATTACATAAGAACACAGAATTTCGGAATTTCCTTCTTAGCAACCTTCAAACACTTAGTTATATATTTCATGTAACAGCTGGGCCACAGTAGGAACCACTCTTATCCAACACAAACAGCAGAAATATGTAAAAATAGATGTTTCTTGAACTTGGTGGAAGGCAGGAAAGGGGAGAACTGGAAGCTGTATTGCTGGGGTTGTGGGCCTCCTCCAGCTCCCTCCCTTCAAGGCAGCAAGGGCATTCAACCTGAGCTTTCTGGAAATCAATTTGACCTCACCTGACTTCAGATGGCCAAAGAGGAATGCAGCATTCTTCAAGGGCTTCCTGGGTTCCTAGGGATAGAAACANTCCAAAAAGCAGCTGGAAATCTGGTGTGTGGTGGTAGTTCAGATGTTGGCATCTAGCAGAATCTCATGGGCGCTTGTTGTGAGTCAGCCACCAGACAAATGGGTGACCTTGGGGAAGTTACTTGGCGTGCCAGTCTATTTCCTAACCTGTACCTACTGAGGTACTTCCTTCAAGATTGACACTGCAGAGAGCACATGGCACTTAGATGAAGGACAAGCTTGTGACAAGGGAACAGTTGTCATCAGTGTCATCACTTATACTGAGCTACCAGAGCTGGGCCCTGAACAAGTCCCCCTGAAACCTACGGCACATAGGTCCTCATATGTGGACACTCACTCTCTTTGGGATCAACCCAGCCCTGTGGCACAGCCTCTGGCAAATCAGCAACACAATGTTCTGCTACCTCTTAGAGAGCTTCTGCAGACTACACTGGGAACCAAGGCTCTTTGGTGGCCTTGAGTGAAACCGAATTTGCCTCCAAGGTTCACTTCTGTGCTGTCTGAATGCTCTCACGTCCCTCTACCTGTCCAGGAAACCTCTGAAGCTTGCACTCAGATTTACTGTGCTTCTCCATCTAATTACCCACCATAGTTAATTAACGTGATGTCACCATCCAGTGCTTCAGGCCAATCCCAGCCTACCTTCAACTCTGCTATCTCCCTCACATCCNAATGGAGGCATCACCTGAGAGTCCCATTGACTGCCAGGTATTTCTAGCCCCAACGATGTTTTCTCCTCCCCCTGTATCTATCAGCTGTGCCACCATCCCATGTAGTTTTTCTCTGGTGAGTCTTCCTCTCCAGTGCCCCTGTCCCAAGTGGCTACCTCCCATCACCCTCCATAGCACCGGCCAGGTTATATCACTGCCCAGAACTTGCAGGAGTCTCTCTCCTCTACCCAAAAGCTAACTGCCTAGGATATTGTCAAATGACTAGTAATGGTGCCATAACATGGCCAGCACTTTTCTGCCCTGTCTCTCCTGCCTGCTAGCTGGTACTGGGGTATATGCCAAAGCCTGGCACCTCCCAGCCACCAATATTCCTTCGTGTATCCCTTGATCCCTGACCAGTTCCACCATCTGATGTTGCTGAAATCATGTCAGCTTCTCAATAAAACTCCACCCTGCCCCCAGTAAGATCCGGTCGCCTTCTCCCGCCTCACGGTCACTCTCTGACTTGACTGTCCCTTCCTCTAGACACAGCCCAGTGCCACAGAAACCAGGATCTCTGTTTGAGTCACCCACGCACATATCCCAAAAGCTAAGGACAGCCTGACTGCAAGTAACTCCAACCTGCAGGAATGAGTGAGTGAAGGATGAGCTAGTCTATGGCTTCCTGGACAGCCCTCTGGAGTTGGTCTTCCTCACTGTCTTGTTACTTCCCATGGCACTTAGTACCTCTGACCTTTTTTTCAATTCTACACAAGTGACACACTGAAGTCTCAAAAAGCAGATCATAAGAAAAGTTGTCTCCCAAAATCCAAAGTTTCAATAACTTTGAACATACTACAGCAAGCTAGCATCCTAGCTTTCAGATTTTAAAAATGTGTCATTTTTTTTAAAGAATCATAAAAGACATTTGAAAATAACTCTCTTGAGAAACATGTTTTACAAAGTATTGATGTAACATATTTTACAAATTAAACACCACAAATCAGAACTTATCAAAAGCCATCTCATTCCTACCCAGAGAGAAGGGTATGACCTAAACTCTTTTATCAAAAAAGAAAAAACCAAAATAAATGAGCTGAATGCTTAACCCAAGAAGAATGAGGACATCCAAATAAACACAAGGAAAGTGGCACGGGGAGGAGAGAATGCACACAGGCACAAAGGCAGGGGACCTATAGGAAAGGAATGGGTTCTTGGAAGGCAAACTGGAAGTACCAGGCCAGGATGACCCTGAGTCCCCATTAGCTCTCGTCAGTCAACAGACACAGCCTATGCAAACATGGTGGAAGGGGCGTGGCCAGGGATGCTGGAGAAAGGGGCATGGCCAGGGATGCTGGAGAAAGGGGCATGGCCAGGGATGCTGGAGAAAGGGGCATGGCCAGGGATGCTGGAGAAAGGGAGTAAGACACAGCCCAGGCTGCTCACAATACTCAGGAGGCCTTAATGAGAGGGAGATGGCATCCCCTACCTCAAGCTCTTTACCAACCTGACGGGGTCATCTGCTTCTGCTCTCTGCTCCAGCCAAACACTCACTCCATTAGTAAGGAGGCCCCTTGATCTAGGTACTGGAGTTCTGGTTCCACATGGCAGCATGAGAGCCACTTGGGAACACAGAGACCTGAGGGTTCAACCAAGTGTACAGGGTATGGCCCCAAAGGATTCTCCCTAAAGTAACCAATTCTTGGGAGTAGGAAATATTATGCAAGGCTAACATGTAGCTACTGAAAATTAATGTCACACCCCAGCTACCTATGGGAGACAAGGGTTGACAAAAATCCTCTTGCATGTCCTGGCTGATTTGCCTGAGATACCAAAGTCTTAAAACCTATAATAAAAATTGATAAACACAGATTCAAAACGCATTAAGAGCAAATGTCACATACATCTGTCTCTGTACCCTAGTCCTGCTATAAATGACACTTCTGACCCCAACACTTAGAAGTAAAACCTTCCTTCCTGCCCTAACTGCCCGGAACTCTCAAATACCCATGGAAAATGCAACTAGTTTTCCTTTGTATAGTCAAAGACCTGGAGGTTACTCAAGGCTACTACACATTTTCCTTTTAAAATTAAGAAATGGGGGAGGGAGGTTATGGAGAGACAGCTTAGCAGGTAAAATGCTCACTATGCAGGCCTGAGATCAATCTCTAGAAAATATGTAAAAAGCTGGGCATGGTGGTGAGTACATGTGATTCTACAGCTGAGGAAGAGGAGAGAAGAGGACCCTCAGGGCTTGTCAGCCTAGTCTAATCCCAGATCTCTAGGTTCCATATCGAGTGCAAAAGAACACAAAAGGCTGACCTCTGACCTCGCACATGCACCTGGCACACACATGTGCATCCACAGAAACAAGTACCCACATATATAGACACACACACACATATATAGACACACACACACACACACACACATATAGAGACACACACACACACATACATATATAGACACACACACATATAGACACACATACACACACACACATAGACACACACATATACACACACATACATATATAGACACACACACACATATATATAGACACACACACACACAGACAGACACAGACAGACACACAGACACACAGACACACACACACACACACACACACACACAGACACACACACACACACCCCAGCCAGTTATTAGCTTCATGACACTGGAATCCATGGAACTGAGACCTCTTGGGAGCACACCACACACAACGAGAACTGCTTGGTTTGGACAGCCACCCTGAGTGTTCAGCACTAAAAGGAAGAGCTACTACCTACCTTTCCCTCCTCATGTAACAACCTGTGGTGGACAAGGAGCTTTTCTGGTCTGTAGCTGCTGCAGCAGCAACACAGAACTGAAGGGATGGACCATTGTGAGAAGTGTAAACAACCCCATATCCACCCAAAAGGGAAGGCTGCTTTCTTCCTTCCTGCGCACTGGGGTGAGGAACCCAGCTGGGAAACAGGCTGGCAGAGCAGAGAAGAGCAGGGTCTAGGCTGGGGGTGGAAGAGGGAAGCCAGACAGTCAAGAGGGTACACTCAAAACCAGCAGCCCTTCTGGTAAATGATGGCAGTGAACACAATCAGAGCGGAAGGTGGGTTGTTTACAGAGATACAATACCCACACAAGCAAACATAAGTGGAAGATAAAACACAGGCAAGCACATCATGTACAAGAAGTCAGATAGAACATGGGCAAGTCCTGGAACAGTGTCTCCAGACACAGACTGACTCGAAAGCCATGGGAAACATGGTTCAGCTAGGAAGTGCTCAGAGCCACAGCAATGGCAGCACCAAGATCTGGAACAAAGCAGTAGTACTAGTAGCTAATCTGTTCAGAAAGCCCAGGCCACCTGGCTCCCTGTACTCATGCCACTGGCAAAGGCAGAGATCTCTCTCTATAGAGGAAGAAGCACAGAGCAGAAACAGGGCTGGGTGGAGGCTGCAGGCTCCACCTGTTGAGATGCTTGCTTGGTCCAGGATGACAGTACCTAGCACCCATCTCAGAGAGAGGTTATAGGGCTTCAACAAGACTGAGAGCATAAGGCTGTTAGAACTGGCCAGCGCCTTGCCAGCTAATGGGCTTAC
>LZPO01027787.1:0-11805 GCA_001675575.1 Neotoma lepida | reverse complement strand
AGCCCCGACAGACACACAACACTTGTCAAGAAAACCCGGACAGCACTATGCCCCCAGAGAGAATAGGAGGAGACAGAAAACAGGATAGCAGGCAACCGCATAGCCATAGAAGGACCCCAAGCATAACTCTTCACCCAGTGCCATCAGCAATAACACATCAGAGTGGACTAAGAGGTCAGCACTTGGAAAGTAGCTCTACCTCACATCTCAACCAGTCACTTCCCCCACTGGGTGAACATAGGGTTGTGGTGAAGGGTTGGCAGGCCAAGCACCCCACTCCATACTGGGTAACCCACCACCCCAGATCCCTCCGCTAGGCTACTCCCTTTTACCCTCCCCTTGTTGATTCCATCTACCAAGAACCCTCAAGACTTTCCACCCTAGCCTTCCCATTGGTCTTCCCTGTGTAGGCCCCTTGCTTCATTTGCAACACTCCCTGCTAGGGACACCTTCACAAAGCCTCTGGGATGGGACAGAAAAGGTAGTAAAACCCAGAGATGAGGGGCAGGCCCACCAGAACAAAGAAGCCAGAATGCAAAAGGGCCACAAGGTGGCGTCTTGGGTGGGTTCTGCTTCCTTCAATACTGAGTCCAAAGCAGAATGAAGGAAAAGCAATGGGACCTGAACACACGGTGCCCCTGGGAGACTGCCCCAGTAGTGGAGAGCAAAAGCAGAGGGCAGAGCGGGACTAGTTTCGAGCTGGGAGTACAGGGAGGCCTGGGTGGGCTGCCTTTGGGAGCTCTTTGAGAGTAAGTCTTAAAACTCCCAAGGAAAACTCCAATTTGTACACCCCTCAGCACTGCACCAAGGGGGGCAGGTAGAGACAAAGAAAATGTAAGGGCAGCTTCTAGCCTTAATAATTCTTGCTACAAAGTAGCAAGGCTTGTTTATCATCACCAGAATTTTCTTATGCTCATGAATGCAGGACAAGGAATCGTCCAGAAATAGGTGTGATTGGCAATGAGAAGGATTGCCTGGGCACTTTTCCGACTCAAGTGAAAAGATGTTTGCTTACATGGGACATCACTCATGGCATGTCAGAAAATAGGTAAGATTAACTCAATTGTCAGGAACAAAGCACAAGCTGATGACACAAAACACACTTAATGTTTCTGTTCCATATTACAAAAATGCAACATGCAAGAGATTTCACACCAATTTTCAAAGTCTTTTGTAGGCCACGCTTATTTCTGTGAGGCATTTGATACTTGGTTGAAGTGACCAAAATGCGGTTGAAAGCATGTCCTCTATGCTAGTGGCTTCTCAGACACACGCTAACATGTAGGCTCCATGACATGCTCCACTCACCCTGTGGATACACGCCTCCTCTGTATTCTCTGCCTCCTCACAGCACTTCTTCTCTATAGGCTTAAACTCATGCTGCGAACACTCTGACCTTCAACACTGCGAAAATGTGCCACACATGCTAGGAAACAAAAGAGCTTGGCTACAGAGGTAAAAGAGGAGAGTGAATTTCATGTGGGTAATCCTTGCTGATACACCATCCCTGGAGCAGAGAAAGAAAATGAGGATAACGGGCACAGGAAACACTTGGTTCTTGAGCTGGCACATCATAGCTACATCCCACGCCATCTTCAGTACTAGTCAGTGTGACATTAGGATGACATTTATTGAAGAACTACTAAAAAGCCAACATATATTTGAGCTTAGTGAGAACTCTGCAGGGATGCGTTATCATTCGTGTCTGAGGAATGAGAAACAAAGCCCAGGTACTCAGCAATGGACTCACACAGCCGCAGCAGCAGTCTGAAAGCAGGTCAGAAGGCAACACTGCGAGCCACAACCTGCCCCACATGGAGCAACAGGCTATCAAAGAGCATGGCAGAAAAGCTAACACAAAGCTTTCTGGTTTTCTTAGAAACTATGTTTATTTACCTTTTTTTTTTCCACAGTCCATCAGGGCATGTGAGATACTCTTATCTCATTCTACACTGGCAACCACTAGGAAACTATCTCAAAAAGCCCAAACTATGGCAGTGTTAGACAAAATGACTCGAGCAAACTGAACTTGAGAGAAAGTCAAAGTCAAAACTTCTCAAAAGGTCCAACTTTAAAAGCTGATCATTTCCATGAAATATTTAGGGCTCTCCATTTGTACTCAATGTTCTAGGGTAAAGCCAATGGTATGTGGCAGGTGGGAAAGGAAAGGCAGAGGCCAGGCACCAAAAAACAGCTGAAATGCCATCTGAGTAGGCACCAAGCCCAAAGCATTTGGCTCCTATCACATTTACTTCTACTTCTAAAGTGACCTGCACCTCTCTCATCATCCTCCCTCCTTCAAAGCACAGGCAAGTGTGTTGACTTACCCGTGCTGGACATGTGGTTCACACGGGCAGGATTCAGCAGCTCCACCGGCTGGTCTCGGCCAGAAAGTCCATCTGAGGAGAGGAGACACTGGCTTGAGAAACAGTGAGTTGAGCAGAAAGTTTTCGGCAATGAATGGTACTGGAAAGCATGTGCGCCCCCACCTCCCAGCCCCACCAGCCCCGCCCACCTTCTTTAGAGGACAGTTTCAATTCCAGCACTGATTATTTTTACTTGCCAGAGAAAATGAAAGGCTCTTTGTAGAATAATCAAAACAGCCCCCAGTTGAGATATGGTGAACTGTCCCGCCTGAGGGCATCTGGTTAAGCTAGCATGGCTTACTTATATTTAGCCCAGACTGGGCTTATCAGAAGTGAGCTTTTCTGCAGAGACCACAAGCATTAAGATAAAGAGCTCCCCCTCTTCCAAGATAACAAGGAAGGGTCTGGACTTGGACATAAACAAAGCAGCTGGGGCACGTGTGGCAGTCCGAAGGAAGCAGGGTGCTGGGGTAGTCCAAGCAGCCCTGGGGAATGAATGCCTTGCCAGCACCAGTGGCCTTACAGAGATTACACAATCATTTCTTTGAAATCCATTTTTAGATCACATTCAGGAACCAATCTGGCTATTCTGACTTGACCAAGAATAAGATTGGAACCCACCCACTACCAAAGCCTGGTACCTCTGTGTTCCTCAAACATGAAGGAAAGAAGACCCACAAAGCCTCACAGAACCAGACTTTTCCTTTAAAATCAGCTTGTGACAAGTGGTATTAGATGTTCTGCAGTGACATGCATACCATTGCAGANCTGCATCAGCAGTCACCCATGACAGGGCAGCCATGCGGCTCCCACAGACAGGGTTTCAAAGCAGAACACAAACAGATAACAGATTAGGCTGAGCAGAGGAGCCAATCTGTGTGTCCTCGGAGGAATTCCAACTCTGAAGACAGAAGCCTTGGCCCAGGAGATCCAAAGCAAGCCCTTCCACAGAAGAGACAGCAACATGCAGGAGGTCATCTGAATCACACAAGACATAGAGTGGGGCTGCTCCTCAGTACCACTCAGAACTGCCGTCCAGCAACTTTAGCATTTCCTAACAGAAGAAGCACACTGAGCCTATCTGGGATACTGTGGTCCATGCTCTAGGGATTAGAAGGAAGACTGAGAGGTGTGACACCTTATAGGCAACCACTAGTCCCAAACAATCACCCTGCCACTTACAGACTGAAGTCTTTCTCAAGAGCAAGGCCACCTGAGACGGCCAACAACAGTCTCCTCGAACCTTAATGACTACTCAAAAAGAAACTTCAAGGGGAAGAAAATACTTCCTACACCTTTCCTTCCTGCAAAGAAATAAGAGTTCATTGTAGAAAGCAGTAAAATGTTCCAAAAGGGATAGGTAGGAATGTATGTATGTATGTATGTATGTACGTACGTACGTATGTATATATGTATTTAAACATTTTAAATTCACCATGAATACTTCTGAGAAATCCAAAAGGTATTGTATATATGTATGTGTGTATGCATGTGTGTGTGTGTGTGTGTGTGTGTGTGTATACTTAAACATTTTAATCTCACCACAAATACTTTCAGAAATCCAAAAGGCACCTAGGCTGGCTGCAGGCTTCCAAAGGCTAAGTCAGGAGCAAGTACAGGGGAACCTACAGCCTGCCTTGCTCTGAGGATCCCTCACGGTTCTTTCTGTTCCTGCTGCCAGTGCATCAACAGAAGGCCTCCACCAGTCTCCTCCATTTCCATCTGTTGCTGTTTGTGTTTTGCTCTTTTGGGGGGCTGCCACCCAGCTCCCAAATAAATCACACACAGAGCCTTATTCTTAATTATGAATGTCCGGCCTTAGCTTGGCTTGTTTCTAGCCAGCTTTCCTTAACTTACCCCATCATCCTTTTGCCTCTGGGCTTTTCCTGTTATCTTACTTCTGTAAATCTTACTCTTATTCTGTGGCTTGCTATGTAGCTGGGTGACTGGCCCCTTGAGTCCTCCTCCTTCTCTGGCTATTTCTTTATTTTCTCCTCCCAGATTTCTCCTATTTATTCTCTCTGCCTGTCAGTCCTGCTTATCCTTTCTCCTGCCTTGCTATTGGTTGTTCAGTTCTTTATTAGACCATCAGGTGTTTTAGACAGGCACAGTAACACAGCTTCACAGAGTTAAACAATTACAACATAAACAAAAGTAATACACCTTAAAATAATATTCCACAACAAACACCTTACACTTTCATCTTGGAAAATCTCAGGTTTAGCAACTGGCCAGTTTGGAGCACTCCAACCCTGGCAAGTATGCCAGCAGGCATGGAGACCGTTTCTGGAGTGTGGGCTTGAGATGGTGTCTGCCCTGGGCTCTGAAGGCCTAATGACTCTGGATGACACACAATAGTACGTACTACACTCCCACATGAAACTTCACATTTCAAAGTGGCTGGTGCACAGTGTAAGTTACACAGACAAAGTCTCTCTGTGTACCTATGTATTTTCATCAATGTGTAGTGTGACTGATCTTGGCCCATATATAGGATCTCTTGGCTTTTTACTGGTGTATGTCTCTTAGCCTTCAGNATAATGTTTACTGCGTATACAAATTAGCTGCCTAGCCTCAGGCAACAATACAATGATGAGATAACATGGATTCTACATATAAGTCAGACCTTAAGCTTGACATGTTCCAGCCTTTCCTAGAACAGCATATGTTGTACCTTGATACCCACTGATTCTGTCACTCACTGAGTAACACTTTCTGATTCAACTCTGACACTACCTATTGTTCACCTTGACCCTACTATAGAGAGTGGGGCAACTTCAGGTCTAAAATATAATAATAATAATAATAATAATTATTATTATTATTATTATTATAAAATAAAAATACCTTGTTCTAGAAACAAACAAACAAAAAACTTATGTCTTAAATTGCATGTCATTCTGAATACCAGATGAAAACTTGAGTTCTCTGGACCCATCTTGTCCAAAACGTGAGCCAAACTTTGCCCAGTATATCCACACTGGGATGTGCCGCCTACCTTTTTAAACAGCTACTTAGCAGCTGCTTCTCTTACCTACCAGGCCAACTGTTACGGTGCTGCAAAGCTTGCATTTAAGTAACTTTTGTTTTACTTAACAGAAGCCACAAAGCACAAGAGCAGTCATGTGAGCAGTTCAGGTGCACCAAGGAGAAGCTGCAAAGGCCACTCAGTCCATCTCGCCCTTATCGTAAGAAGGTGAGTAGCAAACGGGACAGTGCTTTGAAAGAGATCACACATACAGAACTTGCATGAACACCTTGCTATGTCTGCTCTACTGTATATATTATTAGCTGTTACTCTCTTGATGTGCTCGATTTATAAATTAAACCTTATTACTTGGTACATGTGCACAGAAAAAACAGCACTTGCAGGAGTCTGTGGTTTTGGCATTCACTGAGCACCTTGAAACACAACCTCATGAATAAGGGGACAACTGTCTCTGCAATCCAGGTTTATTATTAAGGATAAAAATGAACACCCATATGAAGATGGAAATGATCCCCAAAGTCCCCAGGTATAGAAGTCCCATCCCCTTGGAGTTGGGGTGGTTGTGAGATTAGTTTTACTGTCAGTTTGACAATCTATAATCATATAGATAGAAGGTCTTTATGAAGAATTATCTAGAACAGGTGGGCCTGTGGGAATATCCGTCAGGGATTGTTTGGATTGTTAATTGATATAGGAAGACCCACCCTGAATGTAGGCACCACCATTTCATGGCTGGGCCCTGAACTGTGCAGGAGTGAAGAAAGCCACCAAGATGCATTCATTCTTCTCTGTTCTGGACTGTGGTTGTGCTTTGATTAGCTGTTTAAGTTCCTACCTTGACTTCCCCTCATAGACACAAGTGTAAGCCAAATAAATCCTTTTTCCCAAGAGTTGCTTTCAGTCAGGCTGTTTATCACAGCAACAGAAATGAAATTAGAACAGTGAGCATTCATCCCCT
Organism: Neotoma lepida; assembly: GCA_001675575.1. Classification (NCBI taxonomy): domain Eukaryota; kingdom Metazoa; phylum Chordata; class Mammalia; order Rodentia; family Cricetidae; genus Neotoma; species Neotoma lepida. The sequence goes on along the minus strand of LZPO01027787.1, from coordinate 5,492 downwards.
TCCTGGCTCACTGACTTGGCAACAAGCTCAACTTCACTAGTCAAGAGATTTTATGAGCCAATCTCTAGTCCTCCTGCCCCCACCTTTATATATCAGGTCAGCGGGTAGGGCTGGCAGCTCCAACCCTGGAATCTCTGTCTCTCTAGTGACCAGACTCCAAGTCATCTCATTAGCCTAAACTGGATAGGAATGAGGAACCAAAGACATTCTATTGCTCAGGAAATCCCAAGGACTTCAAGGGCCCAGTGNTTGGATCTGGACTAAAAGTCATATCCTGTTCCTCTTTTATTGGGCAGACTGCTGCACTCTAAAAACGGTATTCTAAATCCCTATCCCTGCATCTTCACATCTTTGAGGACCAATCTCAAGACAGCTGAAAACCAATCATGGACAGATACTCAGCACTATTGTGATATGACATGTTGGCCTCCAAGGTAAGGAGTGACTCTGAAAAGAGGATCATCCGCAAACACACATCAACTCTAGGGGGCTGAACCTCCTGGGGCCACTTGCAGAGCTTGGCTCAAGGGTAGTACAAGCTCTCCTCCTTTAGGTTCCTTCATGAACCTTCATTCAGATGTTCACAGTAAGCCAATACTGCATCCCGTACCAGGTGTGCTACACATGGCACGAAGTACAATGCTTTGCTTCTGGTTGGTTGGTTGGTTGGTTGGTTGGTTGGTTGGTTGGTTGGTTTTCTCATGAGAACAGCCAAGAGGTCTGATCTTTCACCATCAGTCAGTAAGTAGACTGCTGTGTTGCAGCTGGCATCTCAATGCTCAGCCAGCTTGCTGGTCCTGTGCCCAGTATCATCACACCTTCCTGCCCACAGTAGTTCTGTACAGTTCTTCATACTCCACAAAGCAGGGCCCAACATTCTTCTTTAGAAGCTGCCAGAGTAATGGTGGCCCCTGCACTATCACATTCACAGGAATCTGTTTCTGAACACCCCCCACCCCTCCCACACATGGAAGAGAACTACAGCCTAGCCGTGCCTGTGACCCTATTAAGTCTCTCAGCACTGCTTTAAAGTATTCAGGGTCAAACTCTTGAACTACTTGGACTTCTTTCTAGGTGTTTGATATTTTCATTACAATATTAAAAACATTATTAAAACATAAAAGTTTTTAAATTGTTTAAGCATTTCAAGTTTGTATTTTAGTTTGCTGATACATACTGGTAATGGGCATCCTTGGATCTTGTTAAACTTTGACCTTCTACTCATCTGTCCACAGCTTCTCATCCTTGGATCTTGTTAAACTTTGACCTTCTACTCATCTGTCCACAGCTTCTCTCAAGCTCTCTACATTGAAAGTGACAGTCCTGCTGCTCCCTTCCCAAACCATGTGCTGCTTTTTCTTACAGCACTGGGCTGGGGCTAACAGCACAAGAAGAGTGGCCAAGGACTCCTGCCCTGTCTAGTCTTCCTGGCAATGTTGCTTTGGCAAGAAACATGGCACCTGTTGTAGGTTTCTGACTGGTAATTTTTACCATGCTGAGGATGCTGCCTGGCGTTTCTGGTTTGCCAAGACAGATCTATAATCTGGTATGTTTGCTTAATGTATTTAACTTTTCTGCATCAATCCAGACCACTGAGAAACTCCTCCTTCCATCTGGAAATACAGTGATCTTTTTCTCAAATGCAACCAACGTTGCTTTCCTTGGGAAAGAGACCTGGTCAAGATGGTCAAGGTCAGAGACAGTAAGAAGTTAAGAGTGAGGTCTGAAGTCCCCTCCACTCTGGTGTCAAGTCTTCCAACTATTCTCAGGCTTAGTGTCACACTTCAACCCACCGTCACAATCATAAGAGGAAAAGAGGAAATTAATATATTAAAGCTACTTGGTAGGAGACTTTGATACAGGAAAAGCTGAGGTGTTTATAATGATGAATGGTACATTCTCTTTCTACTGAAGATGTTCTCAGACATACAGTTAAAAGGGAACCTATGGATAAGTGGCAGCCATGATAATTCAAATCTGCATGGTATCTAGTCTTCCAGGCCACTGAACTTTTTAAAAACAATCTTACAACAGTTGTGGGTTCCAAGAAGTTAAAGGCGGCCAGATTCTCTGTGTACTCTGCCCCACCTTGTTAGCACCTACTTTAAGATGGTTTATGCCGGCAGTTGCTCACGAAACACAGGCTACACCTCCTCAGGTTCCTTGGTTCTGATACCCCTGGCAGTGGTAAGTAGGACTGGTCAGGTCATCCCCTCCCCCACTCTCATGAGTACACTTGAGAGGAAGACAATGAACGACCGGCTATTCCTGTCACATCACATCAAGGGCACTTATATGGCACAAATATGGTGTGTCCACCAAAATGCAGGTTGAAACCTCATTTCCAAGGTAACAGTGCTGTGTGGTGGAAGGCACTGAAGAGGTGACTGGCTCAATGGGAAGGATGAAGTGCTACTCTGGAAGAATGGCTTCTTTCTTATAGAGCTAGATTAATCAGTGCACACATGGTTACTATAAAGACAGCCTGGCTCGCCTGTCATGCTTACACATCTAACTTCCACCATGTTATTTGGAGCACCATACCTTTACCAGAGAATGGCCAGATGCCAGCAACATGCTTATGGGCTTTACCACCGCCTTTTATATAAATTACCCAAGTCTGGAGCATTCTGTTAATCAGGCTAATGACATAAATCACCAACTGCCTGTGTGAGTGCTGACCACCCACATGGCTGAGGCACATTTCACCACTGTTAAGATACAACTTTCCCTATCCATTCTGTTCTCTAGGAAATGTCACTAAGTACAGGTCATACATGAAAAGTTACATGTACTTTCTTCCCTGCCTGTTATCTCAGATGATATGAATCGACAGGGAGCACTGCACAGGCAGAGGGTGGCCTAAGAAGTTAGGCACACAGGTATAAGTGTAGGGCCAGGTCAGATGTTGCCTACATGACTGCAGGGGCTCAGACAGTTTTAAAGGACCGTGATAGGTACCTGCACATGGTTCCAGGCCTGGCTCTGCCGTGTACACACAATCTTGGGCTCCAGAGGCTACATTTCACACTCCTATTCATCTCCAAAGCAGGGTAACGATAGATCTGCCTCAGAGAGCCGGGTGAAGACATTTCCTCTCTGCCCTCCTTGTTGCCCTATCCCAACCCCTAGAGAGCTCAGCTCTTGCTACACACACAGAGGAAACGATCCCACTCCTCTCAGGCCCACCCTTGCTCCCTCAATTATCTGTTCCAGCCACCGAGTTCTTTGTAAAAGGTGAGAGGGCACTGCACAAGGGACAGAAGGGAGCACCCAATGTCACTTTACAACTGGAACCATGTGGGTCTGAGAGAAACTGCAACATACTCTGGGATGTGAGGTTTCAGGATACAGAAATGCTGGTGCTGAACTAAAATCTAACTTAATGAGAAAGGAAGGAATTCCTGAGTTAAGGATATTTGTGTATGTATGTGTCTTATTAAACTAGGTAACAGGGTGAAACATTTTTTTAAATAGGTTAGGGCCAGCATGATGGTTCAGTGGGCAAAGGGATCTGCCTCTAATCTAAGCCTGGTGATCTAAGCTCAATCTCTGGGACCCAGACAGTGGAAAAAGAGCTGATTCCCACAAACTGTCCTGTGATCTACACACACATGTTGTGGCACACATAAACACAAAACACACACAAATGCATGCACACTCAAAGTAAATATATAAAAATATAATAAAAATAAATTAAATTTGAAAAATTTAGGTTAGCTCTTATAGCCTAGGACAAAAAAATTAACAATCATGAAAAATGATTTATTGAACAAAGAAGGAACATAAATGGCTGTTTGTCTGAGTAGAAGTGAAAGAACTTTCCACCCCCTTCTCCTAGGAGTCCTGGCCATGAGAACAGCAGCCTGTGGCCTCTGCAGTATGGGCACTGCTCACTGCCTTCCTCACCCAGCAGCTCAGTGTGCAGTCACAGACCACTCTACTCCCTGTGTGTATTATCAGCGTGGCTTTACTGGATTTGTTTGGATTCAGTGGCCAGCACACCATCCCCTTGGTTCATGGTAAGGCCACTGTCCCCTGGCCCTGACCCATGTGGCTATTGGTGGGAGCCTACTGGCACCAAGATATATCATTCAGTTAGCTTATACAAGTCTGCCATGAATAGCTTAGAGACAGAAATGGTCAGCTACCAGATTACCCCAGCAGACCTATACCCCACTACTCTCCTTTGCTGAGCACTCCCAGCCCCCAAGTCCCTTGATTCCACAGCCCCTTCCAGGCAAGGGAGTATTGCACACCCAGCTTACACCAGGCTCAGCTTTCAATAAACCCGGCTCCTCCCTGTGTGAATTTCACTAATAGCCTTGAGTGCCCCAATCCATTAAGTTCTGCTTTTTCTTGCCACACAGGTTATTGAGAAATACCAAAGTTCTATAATAAAGCTCGCATCTGCCCATTAATAGGAATTAAACTTTAATGAGTAAGTGTCGTGAATTCCTCAGGCATGCCCAACATAGTTTATGTGTATTTATTAGAGAAAATGAAAATGGAAGAAAGAATCTCTTTCTCTAAGCACTATCTTTCCTTTGGGGCAATCAGGCAGACATTTAAAATGTCAAGGATAACCTATGAGGTGTTCTTGCTGTTTTCCCCCTAAGAATCACAACTAGCCCCAGCCACAGTGGGGAGAGGAGGAAGGGGGGAACCAGTCAGGGATGATTTTTTTTCATCCTGTTTTGAACAAGTAACTGAAGAGGGGGGAGGAATAGCTATTAAAATGGAACACCAGTGACAATGGAATTTGTTGGAAATGCTTGCTCAATGACAGACACTCCTGGTTTATGGGCAGTTCTCATCTATGGAGCACCTTAACCTCAGTGCACTACAGAGGCAGCTGCCCACTGTGATCTTGGAGCTAAGTGGGAGTTGGCTCACTGCCACGGCCCTGCACTGAGAGAGGGCCAGACTGCACGGCCCCAGTGGAACATTGGCCCTCAATATCTGAAGTGTAGTATCTATGAGTTTGAACTGCTTTCACATTGAAGGTTTGAAAACTGTTAAGTGCACATGAGAGTGTGGTGGCATCTGGGATTTGCATGAAATGCTCGGGACATAAGTAAGGCAGGGTGTATGAAGTGAGCATGGCAGAGAAAGAGAGGGAGGCAGGGATTACACCCCTTTCATTTACTTCTGTTTGAAATTTTTTTGAGCAGCCAAGAATAAAGATAGGCCTTCCCTTCTTCAAACCAACGAAATCTGTCTAGCTTGTCTTCTCACTAATGTTCCCATGTTCTTTGGTGTGTCGCCAGCCCCATGCTGGCCAATGAATGCGCACTCCTGGCTCCTGGTCAATCTACAAGCAGGTGCTGAACTTCTAGGGTGTGAAAAGAACACAACACAGAAGCCCAGAACCACCAACACATATCGTGCCCAGCTACATCAATCCTGCGGAACTACCCCTCAGCTGGACTTCCTCTTCTGTTGAGCTGACTGAGATTGGCTGATATGAAGTGGTAGCAGGAACACTGGTT
>LZPO01027786.1:61568-83532 GCA_001675575.1 Neotoma lepida | reverse complement strand
TCAACTCCATCAAAAATGCCAGAAGGATAATATTATTTGATAAAACAAAAAGAGCATTGCAAAAAACTTCCAAAACTCTAGAAATGACATTGACATCTGACAGCCTGGACAGTCACCCAAATTTCTTTCTGCAACTTGGAGCATCCATCTTCAGCCTACAGGCCTAGAGTACCAGGGAGACTTTTCCACAAAGCAGAAAATTTGAAAGACTGTCCTGCCTTATATTGGCAAAGTTAATAAGTTGCTTTTGTCTNTGTTCTACAGAATATGTGACAGACTCTTCTGTGAAGTNTGAATTTGAAAGACTCTCCTGCCTTGTTTTGGCAAAATTCAGGTCTTTTTCCTGTGTGTCTTGCATGTCCAGTCTGCACAGCACATTGTCAACAGCCAAAGACAAGAACAGTTTCTTTGCTCAGTGACTAACCTTGCCACAATGAAAGCAAACTTCATAAAAAGTTTCTTCAATGCCCATCATCTCTGAAGTAAATTGGTACTGCCATAAGCAGATGTGTCTCATTGTCATGATAAGAACTTTAAGTCATTGAAGAAAGAAATTGAAGAAGATTTTAGAAAATGGAAAGACCTCCCNTGCTCATGGATAGGCAGGATTAACATAGTAAAAATGGCAATCTTACCAAAAGCAATCTACAGATTCAATGCAATGCCCATCAAAATCCCAACACAATTCTTCACAGACTTGGAAAGAACAATACTCAACTTCATATGGAACAAGAAAAAACCTACGATAGCTAAAAGAACCCTGCACAATAAAGCAATGTTTGGAAGCATCATGATCCCTGACTTCAAGCTCTACTATAAAGCCATAGTAATAAAAACAGCTTGGTACTGGCATAAAAACNGACATGTGGATCAATGGAATCGAATTGAAGACCCTGACATCAATCCACATACATATGAACACGATTTTTGACAAAGAATCCAAAACTGTACAATGGGAAAAAGAAAGCATCTTCAACAAATGGTGCTGGCATAACTGGATGTCAACATGTAGAAGATTGCAAATAGATCCATATCTGTCACCATGCATAAAACTCAAGTCCAAGTGGATCAAAGACCTCAACATAAATCCAGCTACACTGATCCTGATAGAAGAGAAAGCAGGAAGTACTCTTGAATGCATTGGCACAGGAGACCACTTCCTAAATACAACACCAGTAGCACAGACACTGAGAGCAACAATTAATCAATGGGACCTCTTGAAACTCGGAAGCTTTTGTAAGGCAAAGGCCACGGTCAATAAGACCAAATGACAGCCTACAGAATGGGAAGAGATCTTCACCAANCCCACATGAGACAGAGGGCTGATCTCCAAAATATATAAAGAACTTAAGAAACTAGACATTAAAATATCTAACAATCCAATTAGAAAATGGGCCACAGAGCTAAACAGAGAATTCTCAGCAGAAGAATCTCAGATGGCTGAGAGAATTGCTCAACATCCCTAGTCATCAGGGAAATGCAAATCAAAATGACTCTGAAATACCACCTTATACCTATCAGAATGGCTGAGGATAGCTTATGTTGGAGAGGATGTGGAGCAGGGAGAACACTTCACTGTTGGTGGGAGTGCAATCTTGTACAGACACTTTGGAAAGCAATATGGCCGGTTCTCAGAAAACTGGGAATCAATTTTTCTCAAGACCCAGCTATACCACTCTTGGGCATATACCCAAGGAATGCTCAATCACACCACAAGGACACATGCTCAACTATGTTCATAACAGCATTATTTGTAATAGCCAGAACCTGGAAACAACCTAGATGCCCCTCAACTGAAGAATGGATTAAGAAAATATGGTACATATGCACAATGGAGTACTACTCAGCAGAGAAAAACAATGACATCATGGAATTTGCAGGCAGATGGATGGAACTAGAAAATATCCTGAGTGAAGTAACCTAGACACAGAAGGACAAACATGGTATGTATTCACTCATAAGTGGATACTAGATGTAAAGCAAAGGATAACCAGACTACAATCCACAGCTCCACAGAGGACCCTAGGAAGGACACATAGACTGACCAGTGAGGGAGAACTGGATGAAATCCACATGAGCAGACTGGGAGTGAGGGGAAGGAATGGAGAGCAACAAGATGGAGGATNTGAGCATAGGGGAACAGGAGGTTCAANTTGGAACAGGGACACAGTAAGAGAGCAAGGAAAGAGATACCATGATAAATGAAGACATCATGGGAGTAGGGAGAAACATAATGCTAGGAAAGTTCCCAGGAATCCACAAGGATGACCCCACCTTAGACTAATGGAAGTAATCGAGAGGGAGCCTGCACTGGCATACTCCAGTGAGTATTCACATGGATGAATACCCTATCTGTCATCATAGAGCCCTGATCCAGAGACTGATGGAGGCACATGCAGAGATCCACAGCCGGGCACCAGACTGAGCTCCAGGAGTCCAGTTGATAGCAGAGAGAGGGGCTTCTGTGAGCAAGGGACAGCGGGATCATGATGGGAAGATGTACAAAGATGGCCAGCCAAACTAGNGGAGACGCATGAACTGTCAACCAATAGCTGAGGAGCCCCCAGGAGCCCTCTCCCAGAGACAAGTGGAGTTCTAGAATGCTGATTCTTACATTGTGCCAGGCATTTTTACTTAGTTTTTTGTTCCTATTTAATGTACTGGCTGCTCAAGGGCTTGCTAGCAGGCAGAAACTCTTAAAGGAGCCATATATTCTTTCTTTAAAGCTTCCTCAGGCAATATGGAAATTCCAGTGCCACATTAGTATGCCAAAATGTTGTAGTTTGTTGTTGCTTTTTTGGGGGGCCTGCCACCCAGCTCCCAAATAAATTACACACAGAGGTTTATTCTTAATTATGAATGCCTGGCCTTAGCTTGGCTTGTTTCTTGCCAGCTCTTCTTAACTTTTAATTAATCCCATCTACATTTTGCCTCTGGGATTTTCCCATTCTCTTACTTCTATAAATCTTCCTCAAACTCTGTGGCTTGCTGTGTAGCTGAGTGGCTGGCCCCTGGGTCCTTCTCTTTCTCTGGCTCTTCTTCCTTATCTCTTTTCTCCTCCCAGATTTCTTCTTCTATTTAATCTCTTTCCCTGTCAGACCTGCCTATCCTTTGTCCTTCCTTGCTGTTGGCTATTCAGTTCTTTATTAGATCATCAGATGTTTTAGATAGGCACAGTAACACAGCTTCACGGAGTTAAACAAATACAACATGAACAAAAGTAACACACCTTAAAATAATATTCTACAACAAGGAAGTGAACCCAAGACTATCTAAACCCTATACACTAGCCACCTTTCTTCCTGCCATTCTTAGAAGAAGAGTACATGCAAAGAAATAACAAGGCAGGTGTAATGGTTAATATAAATTTTCAACTTGAGTGTATTTATAATCACCATGGAAACACACCTCCAGTTGTGACACACTGTAAATGTGTGTCAAACNAGGAGAGAAGATCTGCCCTGAATTTGACAGCATCATTCCACAGGCTGGATTACAAGGATGAATACCAAGAAAATATTGACCAGGGCCACCATCATGCATGTCTCTCTGCTTCCTGACTTGTGGATGCAATGGGCTATCTCAGGCCCCTGCCACTATGACTTGTCTGTCACAGTGGATTGTNCATTCAATCTGTGAGCCAAAATAAACCCTTAAGCTGCCTCTGTCAGGTGTTTTATCATAGCAACAAGGAAATTAATACAATAGGAAACTTACAGTAGAAAGTAAGCANCTTATAAGAATAAGCAACATGAACCACTTGTAGAACATCACACTTACTATGCTTGTTGGTTCAAATATAGCCCTACACTGATTGAGGTGATAGCCAGAATGCCTATTTCTTTCTTGTGGTCAATGAAAAAATTGTTTTCTTTGTCATCAAGATGCAAGTATGCTTAGTAATCAGTCATTTTTCTTTTAAAAAATTACTTTATATTATTATTTTATGTATATGAGTGTTTTTTATGGATGTATATCTGTATACCAAATGTATACTATACCCCTGAAGGCCAGAAATGGGCATCAGATTCACTGGAACTGAGGGTAACAAAAAGTTGTGGGCCACCATGTGGGTGCTGGGAATTAAACCTAGGACCTCTGGTAGTGCTCTTCATCATTGAGGAATTGCTCCAGCCCTGATTAGTTGGTTTTCTACTGTTTTGATAAAACACCACTAACAAAGAAATTTCAGATGAAGGAATTCACTTGAACTTATAAAGGTTAGAGTTCATAATGGTAGAGAAAGCATGGAATCAAGAGGCCAACATGGTAGCAGAAGCTGAGATCTGAAAAATAAGAGCTCATATCTTGAACCTCAAGTAAGAGACACTCAGGTTGAACTTGCAATAGCATATGGCTTTTGTTGGGCCTCATAAGGCCCCGGGAGTGAGGCTCAGTGCAACTTCCTGAGCCTAACTCAAGTTTGGTGACCTGTGTTTGGACCATGATTCCCATTTAAGAGTGATTCAGTGCAGCTCAACCCCAAGACTGTCTCTACCCAGCTACAGCTATTTTGGAAAAATATCATTGGCCCTCAACCCTTACCCAATCCCATGTCACCCCAAGGCTCCTTCCCCTTTGCTCCATCCTATATAAGTCATTGCCTGATGCAATAAAGCGAGTTCCTGCTTTGACAAGACTCCTTGCTCAGGGTGCTTCTCTGTGGGAAATAGGGGAGGTCTGGGCCATTGACACTCACCATCCCATTCAGCCCCAGGAAGAGACCTGCTGGACCAGCTCTGCCTCCACCCTGCCTGCCATTGAAACCGGCAGGCTTTGAAATCTTGAAGCCTGCCCCCAGTGACACACTTCCTCCTACAAGGCCATAATTCCTGAGCCTCCCCAAAGGGTGACACCAACTAGTGACCATGTACTNAAATGGCCCAGACTATGGGGGATATCTAATTCAAAGCACCTTATTCTATTTGTTGGCCCTCATAGTCTCATGGTATATTACAACACAAAATGCATTTAGTTCAGTTTTAAAAGTCTTCATAGTCTTTTACATTTTCAACACTGTTTAAAAGTTCAAGACTATCTTTTATTACTCAAAGCAATCTTTTAACTGTAAGCTCCTATAAAATCCAAAACCAAATTATACACTTTCAATATAAAATGGCACAGAATATACATTATCATTTGCAAAAGGATGCTGCAGGAATGTGGAGAGGAAATACTAGACCAAAGTAAGACAGAAACACAGCAAGGCAGATGCTGAACCCTATACCTTCATGTCCAGTGTTAAAGTATTTAGACAGCTCTGTCCCTACAATTTTACTGTGTACAATCATCTGTCTATCTATCTATCTATCTATCTATCTATCTATCTATCTATCTATCTATCTATCTATCATCTTCTATCTATTTCTATCTCTTGGGTGGGTTCCACTCCCTGTGTGCAGCTCTACTTGGGAGATATCTCACAGCTCTGATATCTTCAACATCTTAGATCTCCAATCTAGGCTTTTCTTCTACAGCTTCACAAAATGGCCTCTTGGGGCCTTCACATAGACACTAACCTACTATGCATTGCCAGGTCTCAGTAGCTCTGCAAAACTGTGTAGAAGGATTCTACAACCTCCTTACTCTTGTATCCTTNATGACTCAATGCCAGCATNATGTTGACAAGTTAGGCTGCCAGTTTATGATAGAGCATGATATAGCCTTTTTTCAAGCATAAANTTTGGCTATAACATTAAGAATTACATCTGAGTTTGACCAACAGCCTCCATGTGTATATGAGAAGTTTTTTTGTGATGCTGCTATCTTTGAGTCANTCATGCTTCTGTAATTACCTCCAATTAACTCATTAGTTAACCAAGATGGCCTTGGACAAGTTGTTTTCTTTGTTTTATTATCTATCTGGAATATATAGATATATCTTTATGTTTCCCAGACAAATACCAAACAACACAAGTTAATACTTGGATTATACAGGCTTTATGTTTTGGTCAAAGCCACAGATGTGGTAAATAGTCAAAACAGTACAAAATAGCTTGACTCCTGGGTTGACATTTCTATTTTGGAAACAATAACTACTTAGTCAATAACTGTTAATACTTTTAAGTATTTACTAGATGTAAAGTGTAGAAATTCTTTCCTTTCCCTGTTTAATGTTCATATAAATCCTAAAAATTAACATTACAAATGAGGACAAATTGGTAAATGACATTCACTGAGTAATAAAGTGAGCAAATATTTGGAGGTCTTTTTGACCTCCAAACCTGTGGTCTAAGCTTCTAAATGACTAATGGAGTCAATCACTCTAGAAATTTACATTGTTCCTTTCACTTCTCCTCATAGGGAATGGATGTTAGACACCAAGTAGTATCATCTTTAAAAACAGACAAAAGATTTGATCTCTTTCAAACTCCATCATCAACTTCTACATGGTGATCTGATCCTGTGAGTAGTTGGTTGATTTGTTGACCTATTTTTAGTAACTTTTTCCTACCTGAAAGCTGACTTTGAAGGTCTCTTTAACTGTAGTGATTACATATTGCTCCTGTAATCTATCTTTCTCAAAGGCCATGCTGATTATAGTCATCTAATTGGCAGTCAAGTTGTCTCCAGAGCCCTCATCTAATAAGCTCAGAAGCATGTGTACTTGCTGATTGGTCCTATCNCTTTTGAGATACAGTGCTTAATAAGGCAACCTTCGGTTAGCAATTGTAAACAAGTAAAAGAAGTTGTCAAAGGAAGCTTTTCCTGTCATCTAGAATTTCAACAGAAGCCCTCAAGAACCTGAGTAGATGAAAGACATCCCACATCCTAAACTGGGTTTTTATGTGGGACATGAAGGAAACATGATTACACAGAGTCTTCTAGCAAAACCGCTCACTTCCAGCCTATAAAACATTGAATTGGAAATTTTTGAAGGAAGAGGAGAGCTTTGGAGAAAGCTACTGGAGTTTTATAAAGTCTCTTCTCTCCTTTCTCCCTTCAGGGTGGATAGAAGTAGAGATGCATGATGTTAAACTAGGTTAGAAAGGATTGAAGGGAGCATTGGATTTTCATAAGAGGCTGTGATTTTGATGTAGATAAAACTCTATGGTTGAAAGACATAGAGACTTTCCCTGCTAGTGAAGCAGAGGATATATTTCTTAGATTAGATGTCAACCACATCTAAGAGAGCTCATCTGGGGCATCTTGCAAGGATGTGTCTTCACAAAGATGTCCAGAGTCAAGCAACAGAAAGTGGACTGCTAGAGGCACAGGGGCTGATAGAGAAACACAAACTTGTTCCCCAGAGAATGTCTTGTAAGACAAATTTTTAACCAGTCTTATTAATAAACACACAGAACAAGAAATAGGGGTGAAAATCTGACAGAGATTAGAGGAATTAGGAGCAAGCCACCAGCTAGCCTCACCTCACCAATGCTGCTGCCACTTCCAAAGAGCGAAGCAAAGTGAAGAGAGCGACTTCCTATCTAACCNGGCTTTTTATGCCTGTCCATTCTGCTAACTCATTTCCTATCTTTACCAAGTTATATCACTTCCTGTCTGTCTGCAGGGGCCTCCAGAACTCTATGGCTAATGCTGGGATTAAAGGCATGTGCCACCACCCCCTTCCGCTAGTTCCCAATGTGACCTTGGAGTTACAGAGAAAAAAACGGATTAAGGGCGTGTGCTAACTTGCATGACTATTGTTTTACTACTACTGGCTGGCTGCCCCGTTTTTCCTCCAATCCTCAGATAAATTTTATTGGGAAACACAGATAAAATATCACCACATTTCCCCTTTTTGTCTAAATAAAAAAATAAGAAATAGAAAAATTATAAGATAAACTATATATAATATATACAAGCAATTAATGCATCAAAAATGTCTAGTCCATTTGTATTTGACAAATTTAGAGAGAATACTTTATTATCTATCTTATTTTGGTGAGTTTTAAATGTANCTAACTTACTTTTTATCTTAACTTATATTACTAACAGAGAACTACCTTATGACACCTTTTTTACTTACATGTCTTTTAAACTTATATACTTAGCACCTCTTGGTGAGTTTTTGTTTTGAAATTTTTTAAGAAAAACTATAACTATCTAATNTTNAANTCCTTNAGAAACCCGAGAAGGAAATAATATTGCCTAGTAAAACAGGAAGTGCAAACAAGTGACTTCCAAAAAATGTGAGTTGAAAGAAACAGCCAGCTGCTTGGACAGTCACCTGAAGTTTTTCTGCAATGTTGGGACATCATCTTTTGCCCATAGGCTTAGTGTATCTGACAGACTCATTTGTGAAGCAGGATGTATTCAAAGTCTACAGCTCGATCCCACATTTGGTGTGAGTATTTCATGGATCAGATAAACTTGAATTGCTCCAGTGTCTGGAAATTGTTAGTGTTTTTGGAATTTAGCTTTTCATTTTTTTTGGCTTGTGGATGGTTTTATTTTTTTTATTAAAATGTCAGTCTATCATTGAGAGGCCAGACTCCATCAGCCTAGTTATTCCTCCAAGAATAACTGTTCCAGCTGATGTTCCATTGTATACCAGAAGCCATTGGCCCATTGCCTATGCAATTGCCGAAGGAAAAGGCACTGTACCTTTTTTGGATTTCAAAGTCACTTTAGAGATGGTGTCATATTGTCTTGGCCTTAAAGGATGTCTGTTGCCAAAGCTGTAATCACACTCATTTTAGCAAGGATCGTTTGTTCTTTATTTTGTGTTCTGTTTGTCTTTTTTGAACAGCATACTGTCAGTAGTCAATGCCCAGTGGCTAACTGTCACATGAAAGTTAATTTTATATGTAGTCTCTTTAGTGCCCATATCTTTTCTGAAACAGATTGGTGCTGTCAGGAGCCAACATGTCTCATAGTCATAAAAAAGAAAAAAAAATCTAAGTTATTAAAACATTTTAAATGCCGTATTCTGTAGATCTCTGAAGGGTTTGAAGAACCTGTCTATCTAAAATANATCTCTGTTTAACCTTGAGAACACCTAATATGACTACAAGTTTGATTGTAATGACTAACCACTAACTTTTATTTTTTTATATTTTAATAGTTGATAATAACTTTTAAGAATTAGCAAATTGTATAACATTGTTAAATGAACAAGATTAGAACATATATACAATATTTTTAACAAAATCAATCTCAAGTTTGTATTAATATATATTTGTATACAAAATCCAATGTAATGTAAAATTTTTAAAAGTAGTAATTGTCTTTTAAAAATATATTTAATAATCTATCTTTTTATCTATATTATATTTATATCCTATAGATTTAATAATCTCTTTTTATCTATATCATATCTATATCTTTGTTTTTAAACAAGAACCCTAAATCTAATTTTTTTTTGTTTAGCCATTTTCCTGACCATTAACAACTTGTAACCAACCATCTTAAACAATAAAAATTATCTCAAACCCAAAACCCATTGAAAAACCAAAATCCACCCACCCCACCTCTTGGGAATGTGGGCATCGTTTTTTTAAAATTGTTTTTTGTTGTTTGTGGGCAAAGACATCTTTAGGGGATGTTGAAAAGAAAAATTTTGGTTAATTGTCAAGTCTGCAGTGGTAGCTGTATCATTTGTTATCTAGTCTCTGTATAACATCAAGGTGTAGGGCTTATCTCAAATCCTCGCTCAAACAGTCCATGAGGCTGGATCATGTCAGCTAGCCATCTTGAGATTGTCCTGAGCAGTTTGTAGTGCAAAGCTGATCTTTGGGTGATATTTGTCAGCTTAGTTTTTATTATTATCATCCTTGCAGAATCATTGTTGTGGGGCCCCATCTATTTTTTGGAGACTTTAAATTTGTTGTCAGGCCTGGTCATGATTTTCTGTAAAAAACTGATAGAGACTCGAACAAAAAAATGCATGCATAGGCAGCTAAATGAAGCTTTTTTAAAAATTAATTAGCATTTTATATGACCATTAATATCATGACAAAAGTTTAAAATGTATGAATACATAAATCTTATAAATTTTGATACAAAATTCTTACCTTGTGAAGAGTTTAAAAAATCAAAATAGAACCAAGGAATTGAGATTAGTGGCAATAGAATAGTCTTGTAAATTTTTGTTTGTTTGTATCTTTTGTCCCATATCAGATGGCTCTTTTGACATGATATAGAGATTTTGTATTTTTTTAAAATAAACATGCTTGGGTTTAGAGAAGGAGAGAGCCGTTCTCTAATTTTAAAGCCAGCTTTAAATTTTAATTGAACTGGGACTACATGAAGATCATTTGTGTTAAGTGTTTATAGAGAAGAGCAGAAACAAACATTTAGGAAGACTTATGAAATTTTATATGTGATATACCAATACTGTCTCTTATACACATCTAGATGTGTATAAGAGACAGCTGCTGCATTATGTCATGGCCCTTGGTAACAACCCAATACTCTTATTTTTCTATAAGGGTCACCCTTTATTCTCCAGTTTATATACAAGTCAGACCTGATTTTTTTAGATTTTTTAGCCTTTATTCTCTTGAAAGACAAAAACAAAACCACTTCCCCAAGCCTAACACTGGGGAGATTTTCTTTTGGCAAGTTATATCTGATTAAATAAAAAGCATTAGTTAATTTTAAATTGGATGGTCATGNTGGATGATGAACTATCACCTCTTCTAATTAAGAGGTATCTCTTGTTTAAATCGAACCTTTATCAATTTTGATGGTATCCACAGCTTTTTTTTTCCTGTAGAAACAAAAGCAAAACCTTGTCCCCATTGTAACACATATCCTGGTTTTTATTTTGAGGTCAGCACATCCTTAAAGTATATAGGATGATTTAATTCCAAAGTTTTTTTTTATTATCCAATGTCTCTCTGTAGCTGTTATTTTTTTTATTAGCATTGAGAAAATGTAAAGTTAATAGAGCATTATGTAATTTATTTTGGGGGGTTTTTGTTACCCCTTTTTGTTTNTTTAGCATATCTTTTAGAGTTTGATTTGATTTTTTATGACTCTTTGGCCTGTGGGATTATGTGGTATACCTGTAATATGCTTTATATTGTAAAAAGCAAAAAATGCTTTATCTTAGCAGAGCATTGTCAGTTTTAATTTGTGCAGGTATACCCATGATGGCCATGACTTCTAGCAAATGTATGATTATAGAATCAGCTTTTTCAGAACTCAAAGCAGTTGTCCATTGAAATTCTGAATAAGTGTTAATAGTGTGGTGTACATATTTTAATTTTTCAAATTCTGTAAAGTGAAACACATCTATCTGTCAGATTTTATTTTTCTGAGTACCCTTTGGGTTACATCCTGTTGGTAATGGAGTCTGATTGTAAAAAGAGCAAGTAAGACATTTTCTTATAATTTTTTTGGCTTGTTGCCAGTTTATGGAAAAATGCTTTTTTAAACCTTTACTATTGACATGATGTTTTTTATGAAATTCTGAGGCCTCTAATACATTTTTTATCAATAGTTTATCAATCTCATCATTACCTTGTGCTAGAGAGCCTGGCAGACCCATATGGGATCTGATGTGAGTTATATNTAAAGGATGTTTCTTATTCCTGATTATATCTTGTAACTGAATAAATAAAGTTAATTTTGACTCATCAGGAATAAATTCTGTAGTCTCAATATGTAATACCACTTTTTTAGCATACTGAGAGTCAATAACTATGTTGAGAGGTTCTGAAAAATCCATTAATACCAACAAATAGCATACAATCTTGATTTTTGAACTGAATTATAAGGACTTTGAACNACTTTACTTAAATTTTTTGACTTGTAACCTGCCTTTCCTTGTTTGTTTGCATCTGTATAAAATGTACAGACTCTAGATATGGGTGTTTTCCATACAATTCGAAGCAAAATCCAATCAGCTCTCTTTATAAGTTTAATTTTATCACTTTTGGGATATTTGNTGTTAATCTCTCCCAAAAAATTACTGTAAGCTCTTTATCAAGGTTTACTTTTTGTCCATAATTTGTCAATGCCATCCTTAGTTAAAGGTATGACAATTTCTGTTGGCTCTATTCTAGTTAATTTATGAAGTCTCAATTTTTTTTAAAAATCAAGTCAGAGATCTTTTTTACATAGGTTTTTAATTTTTTACTCTGTTTATTTGGTAAAAATATCCATTCCAATATAATATCTTTCCTCTGTATTAAAATTTTTGTAGGAGAATGCTTAGAGGGTAAAATAACCAAAATACAATCAAGCTTTGGATCCACTCAATCCACATGTCCTTCCTGTACTTTTCTTTTTTTTACCAAGGCCAATTTTTTTCTCAGCTTCAACTGTTAATTTTTTTGGACTGTTTAAGTCTTTGTCACCTTTTAAGGTTTTAAACAAATTACTCAATTCATCATTTTTTATCCCAATAACAGTTCGTAAATGGGAGATATTTCCGAATAATCTTTGAAAGTCATTAAGAGTCTGTAATCGATCTCTCCTAATTTGTACCTTTTGAGGTCTAATTTTTTGTAGACCTATTTTATATCCTAAATAATTAATAGAATTTCTTCTTTGTACCTTTTTAGGAGCAATTTGTAATCCCCAACAAGGAAAAATATTTTTTACTTTTTAAAACATTTTTTTAATGTATCTGCATTTGAATCAGCTAATAAGATATCATCCATGTAATGATAAATTATAGATTTAGGAAATTGTTTACATATTACTTCCAATGGCTGTTGTACAAAATATTGGCACAGGGTTGGGCTATTTAACATTCCCTGTGGGAGAACCCTCTATTGATATCTCTTAACCGGCTGAGAATTGTTATAAGGAGGTACCNTGAAGGCAAATCTTTTTCTGTCTTTTTTTTGTAATGGTATCGAGAAGAAACAGTCTTTTAAATCAATAACTATAACCATCCTTTAGGCAACAAAGTAGGCAAAGGAATTCCAGATTGTAGAGGNCCCATTGGCTGAATTACCTTGTTAATTGCTCTTAGGTCTGTTACCATTTTTTATTTACTAGATTTTTTTTAATAACAAATACAGGAGAATTCCAAGGGCTTGTTGATTTTTTAATATGTTGAGCATTTAACTGTTCTTGTACCAGCTCTTTTAAAGCCTGTAGTTTCTCTATTGTTAAAGGCCATTGCTGAACCCATACAGGCTTGTCTGTTAACCATTTTAAAGGTAGGGCTATTTGTGCCTTTGAAAGATCAGCAGTTGTTATGTCCTGTTCTTGTACAATTTAGATGGCTGGTGACTGTTCTTTATAATAACACCTCCTAATATTTTTCTCAGAAACATGTGTTAGTTTATGGTTCATTTCTGAGGCTGGAGGAATGTTAATCTGAGTATTTCATTGTTGTAATAGATCACGGCCCCATAAATTTATAGCTATATTAGCCATGTATGGCTTTAATTTTTTTTCTTTGTCTTNTTGGCCCTATACATTTAAGCCATCTTGTGCTCTGTTTCACTTGAGATAATATTCCAATCCCTAACAGCTGAACATTTACCTCCTGANGAGGCCAATTTTGATGCCAAAATTTTGTTGCAATTATAGTAACGTCAGCACCAGTGTTCAATAGACCCACAAAGAGAAGATCATTTATTTGCATTTTTAATTTAGGTCTTTGTTTATTTATAGAAGTTTGCCAAAAAATTTGTTTTATGGTTTTTCCTGAATTTTTTGTTTTTTCTGTTATAGCTGTTTTATCACCCCTAGCAGTATGTTTTTTTACAATAGGCATTTGGTTATTTAACTGTTCTGAGAAGGGATCTCTTCTACAATGGCAGGAAAAGTCTGAACTGAATTTGTCATGGGGGCCTACGTGAGACGCCTCAGGGAATTTCCCGACAGAGGATTATCCTGTCTGTCCCTTGTTGATCTACATTCGTTGGTCTAGTGTTTACCTTTGTCACACCTTTTGCATAATCCAGAAGGGAGGGGCACTTTGTTGTCAGTGTTCCTTGAAGAAACATTGTTTCTAGAAACGTTCTGTTTACACTCCCTTTTTAGATGTCCTAGTTTACCATAATTAAAGCATCTGACACTGTTATTTTTTTTGAAACCTTTTGATATAGCCTCTCCTATCCACATATCATCCTGATCATGAGAATCAATATTAATTGTGTCTTTGACCCAGTCCTCCAAGGGAGCTGATCGTGCCTTTAATGGCCTGATTATTTTTTTGTATGCTGCATTTTCGTTCTCAAAGGCTAAAGATTCAGTTATTATCTGTCTAGCTTTTGAATTTGGTATCATTTTATTTACTGTTGTGGTCAACCTTTGTAAGAAATCCTTGAAGGATTCTCTGGGACCCTGTATAACTTTTGTAAACGATTTTTTTTTTCTCAATTTTGTTTCATGTATTTATGGCTGCCATGCGGCATAGAATTAGGGTTTGGATATCATATAAACATTGTCTGTTTATATCCACGTATTTGCCTTTTCCAAGAAGCTGATCCTTGGTAATTGTTATACCTGTAGTCCTATTTTGCTGTTTTATAGTTTTAGCCTCATCCTTAAACCACATTTGTCACTGTAGATTCTTCTGGGCTCTAGTACAGCCAAAGCCAATTCTTTCCAATCTTGAGGAATAATCTTGTTACAAGTTGACCACAAGTTTAACATCTGCATTACAAATGGAGAATGCACGCNGTATGATGTCATAGCTTCTTTAAATCTCTTTAAATCTAGTATTTGTGTTGGAGCCCANTTAGCTTGAACACGAGCATCTGGCAGTTTTTTTAAGGTTACAGGGTAAATTAATGTCTGTTGTTTCATAGTCTGAGGCTGTTTGTCTGTAACCATATAATTTAATCCTGATCTAAGCTTACCTTTAAATTTTTTGTCTGAGTCTGAATTTTTCTATAATTTCTTCTAACTGGTTTTTCTANAGCTTTTATCTTAGCACTCAAATTGACCAATCTTCTTAATGTTAAAATAAAAATGACTAAACAAATAATATTTATCATTGAAGTTACGTACATCCCATCAACATTAGTTATCTGTTCATTTATTTGTCCCATTTTTAAACTGCCTAATATGTTATCAAACAAAGACCAAATTTTTTCCATGGTAGAAATATTTCCAATTTTTAACGTGGGAAAAAACTTTTTAAACTAATTTCTCCCTTTAAAATATTTTAATTGATTTACCAAGTCTGTGTAGAACAGTAGAAATTCGAGGTAGTCTCAAAGCATGGTGGTAGTCCAAGATGGAAATCCAGAGGGAGCAAGAGCCCACCACCTACCAGTAGCTAAAAAAGCCAAAAAACTCCAGCCAAGTGGATTAAAGATCTGACCACAAGCAGCTCCACCTGTGTGTAGCTTGAATCTCTTGTAGCTCAGTCCATGTGTTGACCCAACTGTTTGTAGCTCTGGCCACATGTAGCCAAAACTGTTNGTAGGTCTGGCCGCATGCAGCCGCTANCGCTTGAAGCTCCCGCCAAGCCCAAGGGCCTGAAACCCCCTGCNGGCCTGTAACCCCTGGCCTTTAAGGCCACCAACCCTAGTTCCCAATGTGACCTTAGAGTCACAGCGAAACTTGTATGACTATTATTTTACTACTAGTGGCTGGCTGCCCCGTTTTTCCTCCGATCCTCAGATAAATTTTATTGGGGAAAACAGATAAAATATCTCCACAATGTCTGGACTTAAATTAGTCAGTTGTCTCACCAGAAGCTCCTGAGCAAAATATACAAAACTGATCCAAGAAAGAAAAGCCAGCCTTGATGCCCCAATACCAGCTTTCAATAGTACCAGACACAAAAAGCTATGCGTCCTTCCTCTGATTTCCTCTTTAATTGAAGAGACTCTGAGGTGAGAGAAGCAACAGATTGTGTGCAGGCCAGAAGATGATAAACCCAGGGAATAGGAGTGAACAATGTTCTTTGTCCCACTGAGGACAGCTTCCAAGCTCAGAGAGGAGAATAAGCTTAAATTTAAATTATATTTAGCTTTATACTATTAATTTTAACTATGAGAAACTCATTTATATATAGTGAAATGATCAAATATTAGCAATTTCTCATGGCTCAACCTACAATGTTAAATTGGGTTAGACAATTTAATTGCCAAAATTAAATTATTCTTGATAATAATAGGAACATAAATAGCTGTGATAACATGCATGAGATTTCCTCCATGGTCAGGCAAGTAAGGACTGACCTGGAGAACAGGCTTAGAGATGAGTGGGATAAAGAATTAACCTGCATGCTCTACAGTGGCCTTATCAGGTCCTGTTCACCATATATATATGGTGTATTTTCATATATATAATATATAATATAATATAATACAATATATACATATATAAAATATATACATATATGTATATATTTTATATATGTATATATTGTATTATATTATATTATATATTATATATAATATGTATTTCATATATATAATATATATAATATAATATATACATATATAAAATATATACATATATGTATGTATATGTATACACCATATATATATGGTGAACAGGACCTGATAAGGCCACTGTAGAGCATGCAGGTTAATTCTTTATCCCACTCATCTCTAAGCCTGTTCTCCNGTTTACATATTACTTCCAATGGCTGTTGTACAAAATATTGGCACAGGGTTGGGCTATTTAACATTCCCTGTGGGAGAACCCTCTATTGATATCTCTTAACCGGCTGAGAATTGTTATAAGGAGGTACCNTGAAGGCAAATCTTTTTCTGTCTTTTTTTTGTAATGGTATCGAGAAGAAACAGTCTTTTAAATCAATAACTATAACCATCCTTTAGGCAACAAAGTAGGCAAAGGAATTCCAGATTGTAGAGGNCCCATTGGCTGAATTACCTTGTTAATTGCTCTTAGGTCTGTTACCATTTTTTATTTACTAGATTTTTTTTAATAACAAATACAGGAGAATTCCAAGGGCTTGTTGATTTTTTAATATGTTGAGCATTTAACTGTTCTTGTACCAGCTCTTTTAAAGCCTGTAGTTTCTCTATTGTTAAAGGCCATTGCTGAACCCATACAGGCTTGTCTGTTAACCATTTTAAAGGTAGGGCTATTTGTGCCTTTGAAAGATCAGCAGTTGTTATGTCCTGTTCTTGTACAATTTAGATGGCTGGTGACTGTTCTTTATAATAACACCTCCTAATATTTTTCTCAGAAACATGTGTTAGTTTATGGTTCATTTCTGAGGCTGGAGGAATGTTAATCTGAGTATTTCATTGTTGTAATAGATCACGGCCCCATAAATTTATAGCTATATTAGCCATGTATGGCTTTAATTTTTTTTCTTTGTCTTNTTGGCCCTATACATTTAAGCCATCTTGTGCTCTGTTTCACTTGAGATAATATTCCAATCCCTAACAGCTGAACATTTACCTCCTGANGAGGCCAATTTTGATGCCAAAATTTTGTTGCAATTATAGTAACGTCAGCACCAGTGTTCAATAGACCCACAAAGAGAAGATCATTTATTTGCATTTTTAATTTAGGTCTTTGTTTATTTATAGAAGTTTGCCAAAAAATTTGTTTTATGGTTTTTCCTGAATTTTTTGTTTTTTCTGTTATAGCTGTTTTATCACCCCTAGCAGTATGTTTTTTTACAATAGGCATTTGGTTATTTAACTGTTCTGAGAAGGGATCTCTTCTACAATGGCAGGAAAAGTCTGAACTGAATTTGTCATGGGGGCCTACGTGAGACGCCTCAGGGAATTTCCCGACAGAGGATTATCCTGTCTGTCCCTTGTTGATCTACATTCGTTGGTCTAGTGTTTACCTTTGTCACACCTTTTGCATAATCCAGAAGGGAGGGGCACTTTGTTGTCAGTGTTCCTTGAAGAAACATTGTTTCTAGAAACGTTCTGTTTACACTCCCTTTTTAGATGTCCTAGTTTACCATAATTAAAGCATCTGACACTGTTATTTTTTTTGAAACCTTTTGATATAGCCTCTCCTATCCACATATCATCCTGATCATGAGAATCAATATTAATTGTGTCTTTGACCCAGTCCTCCAAGGGAGCTGATCGTGCCTTTAATGGCCTGATTATTTTTTTGTATGCTGCATTTTCGTTCTCAAAGGCTAAAGATTCAGTTATTATCTGTCTAGCTTTTGAATTTGGTATCATTTTATTTACTGTTGTGGTCAACCTTTGTAAGAAATCCTTGAAGGATTCTCTGGGACCCTGTATAACTTTTGTAAACGATTTTTTTTTTCTCAATTTTGTTTCATGTATTTATGGCTGCCATGCGGCATAGAATTAGGGTTTGGATATCATATAAACATTGTCTGTTTATATCCACGTATTTGCCTTTTCCAAGAAGCTGATCCTTGGTAATTGTTATACCTGTAGTCCTATTTTGCTGTTTTATAGTTTTAGCCTCATCCTTAAACCACATTTGTCACTGTAGATTCTTCTGGGCTCTAGTACAGCCAAAGCCAATTCTTTCCAATCTTGAGGAATAATCTTGTTACAAGTTGACCACAAGTTTAACATCTGCATTACAAATGGAGAATGCACGCNGTATGATGTCATAGCTTCTTTAAATCTCTTTAAATCTAGTATTTGTGTTGGAGCCCANTTAGCTTGAACACGAGCATCTGGCAGTTTTTTTAAGGTTACAGGGTAAATTAATGTCTGTTGTTTCATAGTCTGAGGCTGTTTGTCTGTAACCATATAATTTAATCCTGATCTAAGCTTACCTTTAAATTTTTTGTCTGAGTCTGAATTTTTCTATAATTTCTTCTAACTGGTTTTTCTANAGCTTTTATCTTAGCACTCAAATTGACCAATCTTCTTAATGTTAAAATAAAAATGACTAAACAAATAATATTTATCATTGAAGTTACGTACATCCCATCAACATTAGTTATCTGTTCATTTATTTGTCCCATTTTTAAACTGCCTAATATGTTATCAAACAAAGACCAAATTTTTTCCATGGTAGAAATATTTCCAATTTTTAACGTGGGAAAAAACTTTTTAAACTAATTTCTCCCTTTAAAATATTTTAATTGATTTACCAAGTCTGTGTAGAACAGTAGAAATTCGAGGTAGTCTCAAAGCATGGTGGTAGTCCAAGATGGAAATCCAGAGGGAGCAAGAGCCCACCACCTACCAGTAGCTAAAAAAGCCAAAAAACTCCAGCCAAGTGGATTAAAGATCTGACCACAAGCAGCTCCACCTGTGTGTAGCTTGAATCTCTTGTAGCTCAGTCCATGTGTTGACCCAACTGTTTGTAGCTCTGGCCACATGTAGCCAAAACTGTTNGTAGGTCTGGCCGCATGCAGCCGCTANCGCTTGAAGCTCCCGCCAAGCCCAAGGGCCTGAAACCCCCTGCNGGCCTGTAACCCCTGGCCTTTAAGGCCACCAACCCTAGTTCCCAATGTGACCTTAGAGTCACAGCGAAACTTGTATGACTATTATTTTACTACTAGTGGCTGGCTGCCCCGTTTTTCCTCCGATCCTCAGATAAATTTTATTGGGGAAAACAGATAAAATATCTCCACAATGTCTGGACTTAAATTAGTCAGTTGTCTCACCAGAAGCTCCTGAGCAAAATATACAAAACTGATCCAAGAAAGAAAAGCCAGCCTTGATGCCCCAATACCAGCTTTCAATAGTACCAGACACAAAAAGCTATGCGTCCTTCCTCTGATTTCCTCTTTAATTGAAGAGACTCTGAGGTGAGAGAAGCAACAGATTGTGTGCAGGCCAGAAGATGATAAACCCAGGGAATAGGAGTGAACAATGTTCTTTGTCCCACTGAGGACAGCTTCCAAGCTCAGAGAGGAGAATAAGCTTAAATTTAAATTATATTTAGCTTTATACTATTAATTTTAACTATGAGAAACTCATTTATATATAGTGAAATGATCAAATATTAGCAATTTCTCATGGCTCAACCTACAATGTTAAATTGGGTTAGACAATTTAATTGCCAAAATTAAATTATTCTTGATAATAATAGGAACATAAATAGCTGTGATAACATGCATGAGATTTCCTCCATGGTCAGGCAAGTAAGGACTGACCTGGAGAACAGGCTTAGAGATGAGTGGGATAAAGAATTAACCTGCATGCTCTACAGTGGCCTTATCAGGTCCTGTTCACCATATATATATGGTGTATACATATACATACATATATGTATATATTTTATATATGTATATATTATATTATATATATTATATATATGAAATACATATTATATATAATATATAATATAATATAATACAATATATACATATATAAAATATATACATATATGTATATATATATTATGTGTGGTATATTTTCTTACTAGAAAAGAGGACATTTACTATGTTCATGAACCAATGTAATCTGTAATGGTAATTCTTTAATAAGTGGATTAATTCAGTAAACAATGGTTGAGATATTAACACTATTTTGGCTTACAGGAACATATACTGAAGCTAACAAAATAGACAAAATCTTTGCTCTCAAGGAGCAGGTTAGAAGATCAAGAACAGGTGAAAAACAAAAACACAAATTAAAAACCCACAAGGTCAATCCAAGATATAATATGAACTATTATGCAAATCAATATCATCATTTGACTGAGGTATCTGGGATATAATAGAGATAATCTATTCAATAAACAGAAAGGAAGTTTTTCTAGGCAAAAATAATTGCAGATGCCAAGTCACTAGGGTAGGGTGAAGGACAGAAAGGAGACTAATTCAATGATGATGTTCAAGGTCTTCCATTTGACTTTGACTTATTGGAAGCCTGAGCTATGTTCCCTTTAAATCAGATTCCCCAATCCCCAAATGAGCAGAGAAGAGGTTCAGGGTTAGAGTTAGCGTTAAATAAACCTCATTTGTTCTGTTGGAGAGTACGCTGCTAAGTTTTTAACTATAACCTAATATTTGAGCAAATTTTATAGTTTTCCATAGAATTTGCCCAACAAGAAGGTATGCATATTGGTATAAGCCTAGAATCTTATTTAAAGACTAGAGTCATATCATAAGATATAGCTATGCTGCTCTTGAATGTATATGTGTGTCTCTGTTTGTATATTTTCTCTCTCTCTTTTTCTATCTGAAATCTGTGTCTACTTACAAAGAGATACCTGCACATACATATTTATCATTTCACTCTTCACAATACTCAAATTATGGAAGTAGCCTAGATGTCCATCCACAGATAGATGAATTAAAACATGGTACATATACACAATGGAGTTTTATTAGCCACAAAGAACAAAATTATTGCATCAATAGAATAATAGTGGACTTGCAGTTTGTTACGTTAAAAAAAAANCTAAGTGATTCAGAAAGACAAATATCAGATTTTATTTCATATGTATAACATAGATTTCATACATGTATTATATATTACATGTATAATTTCCTGTTTTTATATGTACATGTGTATATGTGTACATATGTGTGTATGTACCTACTTACAAATTACAGGATAGTGGAATGGGGACTACTTGGGTGAAGGGAGAGATCAATGAAAGGGGACGACAGAAATACAAGAGCAGGTAACAGAGAATAAATATTATCAAAGTACATCACATGCATGTGTTATGGTATCATAATGAAACCCACTATTTTCACGTTAACCTAAAATATACAAGAAACAAGGAGTAAATAGGTTAGATTATTTTGGACATGAAAGTGAGATCTTCAAGTACAAAGGAAAGTGGGGTAAGGAGGAGACAAAGAAAGATAAAGGGACATTGTCAGGAAGAGAGGGAGTCAAAGGATGATCAGTGGTCACTTTCAGCTGTCCTCTTATTTAAGTTTTCCCATTCTATCACTGACAGCTGCTTCTACCTACTTTCTATCTAGGAAACTGAGATTAAGAAAGAATAAGTGAGACCCGACCTGAGTACTTGGCCCGCGGATACACCCGGACTCCAGCTGCCTAAGGTGTGGAGCCCAACAACTTGGAGGGGTTNGTGAAATTGCCCTACTGATCAATCTGGTCAGCTGAGATCCATTTGGGAGAGGTCTCAGATCTACAATCTGGATAAACAAGATCAGCTGAAGAGTAGGCCAGAGAGCAGAGAGCAACCTGAGAACACAAGAGAAGGAACCGTCCAGCCACTGAACCAGATTACC
>LZPO01027786.1:35681-55233 GCA_001675575.1 Neotoma lepida | reverse complement strand
TCTGGCTTTTCACATCATGACCCATAGTTGAATCATCACTATTGTATCCAACCCTGTAACTCAACTTTCTCTTCATCTTGCTTCAAACTTCAGTCATATAAATTCTCTCAAATATACCAAAATTCCAATCTGCTTCCCATCCCCATGCCATTACACATACTATTTCTCTATCCAGAATTCTGTACTCTTGGCTCTAAGTGGCTCACTTCTGTAACTCATGCACATGCCTGTCTTACTCCACTAATGAAATGACTTAATTTCAGTAGGTTGTCTGTGGTTCTTCTTGGTCTCAAAATTTTCTGTTCTACCTATAATTCAGAGAGTATTTTAGAGTGAATAAAAAACACTCACTCATGAATGAATTCATAATTATTATCACAACCAAGAATTACTACTAGGCCTTTGGCTTTTCTTCTTAACCATCATTTGTGAAAACAGGTAAAGATAAAAGGTTCATCCAAGCATCCCTATGAGGTCACTGCACCAGGTAGTTATGTTTATCAATTTCCAGCTTGTGTCTACTTTGCAACATACAAGAACAATTGCCCTTGTCTGCTACCTTTATGTTATGACTGACCAACAGAGCTTACATTTTATAATGAAGCCTAAATGGAAATGACATGTGCACTTCCCAATACAACTGGTCCATGACCTGGCCATTCTTACCATGCCAGAAAGCATCATAGAAAGCATTTGTTGCAATAGATGAGTCCCAGATACAGCAGCCTGGAATAAGGCAACATCACCTAGAGGACAGTTGCTGTCCCACACTGGACCCCACACTGACTACAGACATTGCAGAATGAAAACTATACTTTTGTTATGCCAAAGGCAGGCAACAAAATTTATAATTGGTTTCTTGGTGTTCTAGGGCTGCTGCACTTGGCTATCTAGAACACCACTTCAAAATATGAGAACTAACAAATAAGAAGTAGTATTTGCACACCCCTTCATGTGTCTGACTTGAGCTTCTCAACTACAGAGTCCTAAATTTGACCCAAGGAAACTTGAGAGTCTATGAACCTGGGTTCAGGTTTATGAGTTCATGTTTCTAACAAACTTCTTGTGACTAGCCAAATTTGCAGGCATACTTAGGAACTAGCACAATGCAGAGTATTATCAGTTTTTTTTCATGTAAGGAATGTAGGTAATTATGCTCTGTGCCTTTTCCTGGACATATATGAACCACCTGTGACTTTTTCTGGGGATATGTGAACCCCAGCTAAGGAAGCAATGACAATCTGAAATAACTATACTATCAAAGTCCAACTTGGCAAATCAATGGATTCACTGGGGCTACTTACAGAAGTATGAGTGAAGGGTTACCTAAAGCAGTATGGTGATTCAAAAGCAGTTGCATCACTGAAATACCTAACCTAGCACAGGTGACAACTCATGAATGATGTATTACTGGAGCTCCCTACAAGTCTTGCACACAACTTGACCATTCAGAGTCTCCTCTGCCCAGCAATTTTCATTACTTTTAGAACCCTGGGGAGGCACCTTGCGAATCACGTAAATTTCAGGAACTCCCTAAGCCTTTTGAGTTGTTATTACTTCTTGAATATTGATGAGCCTTAACTCCTTAATGAGGAATGTTTCAATTTGGAGAAAATTACCGTACAACTGTGTTGCTGAAGGGACTTGCTAAGGATACCCAACTAGTGCTGGAAGATCTAGATTGGTGCCACAGTATTTATATTTCTATACACTCCACCACATAGCTTTGGGTCCAGTCTTCTCCACTTACCATCTGCATGGCCTTGGACAAGTCATTTTACCTCTCTGTCTGCTTCCTAGAATGTAATAGATAATACAGTTTCTGTACTGTGTTGCTAGGTGAATTTGTACNGCTCTGGTACATCAGAGGTGTTTAGGCAATGACACTTACCTATCATAAAGAGAATATAGCCTAAGGACATGCAGCAAGTTTGTAGTAGAAGAGAGCAGAGATCAAAGGAGGACCATTACCTTCCGGGGTGTACAGATATGTGATCCCAGAGTAGAACTTATGGGTAAGGAATGGACCACTATAGGGACAGGGAGCATAGCAAATCAGCTCTGCTCCATGAGGCATTGGGATAATGTGGCTGCATATCCAGCACATGAGATCTCAGGTAGCTTGTAAGTGTGAGTCTGCAGCCAGGCAGCAGGAGTGCAATCTTGGCAATTAAAAAGCTAATGGCTTTTAAATGGAGCTGCTTCTTAAGATAGCAAAAGCCAAGTCACCCCCAAGTGGTAATATAAGATGAAGAGAGAGGAAAGTAGGGCTTTTAAGCTCAATCCAAGAGCATTAATTTTACATCATCTGAACTTTGTTTTCCTTCCAGACCATAGGCAATGTATTCTCTGAAAGATGAATTAGCAGTTACATGGGTGGAAAACTTAAGCCACACCAGGACCAATGTTCTCTTTCTGCACACAGCCACATCTCCTGGGGGTTTCAGTGGTTCATCAGCCACGTGACAAATGATGGAGGTGTTAGATAAAGGTTGGACTGACAAGGTCAAGGCAGGTGTAATGCTGCCAAGGAAGTTCTGGGGTACACATTGAACCCTTCAATTCTAGTTCTAGGTGCACAGCCTCTGACTGGTCATGTCTTAGCTTTCTTCCTCTTGATCTATGAAACATTACAGAGGATTCAAAATTGTGTCAGCAGGTGAACTCTATTGCTGACCATTTCTCAGGCATTGTTCCAATGGTCTTACACACATAAGCTTATTCTATATGGGCGACAGACCTGTATCTTCATTCCAGTTTTACAGATGAGTAAACTTGTGCATTGAGGTGACTCTAATAGGTACNCATTTGGTGAGCACTATACCCCCACAGTCTGTTTCTAATCATGGCTTGTAAGCATTTTGTATTGGGGCCTCCAGACAGCCCATCTTTACCAGATTTGTGTTCCAAAAAAGAAGAGCTAGACCCCTTTTTTGTAAGCTTCTTTCTTAGTTAAAACTACCTTCACCAAAAAGATAATGTAGAGTACAATAGCCTAAAAGAGACTTTAGGAGTTGAGAGAAAGAAGTATGCCAAGTCCAATTCAGAAAGCACGGTGAGGGGAGATCCTCTTCCTGCTTTACAATTACTTGTGTTCTTGGGAAACCACACTATCCTCCACATTTAAGTTCCAGAACCATGAATGCTCAACTCTTTGGAGATCACCCTTCACCCAACACAGGTTTTACTGCTATTGTCTCTGGGATAAATTGTCTCAATAAACTCAAATCAGATGTAATATCTGTAACAAAATAAACTTGGACCCGGGGAACCCTGAACTGTCATTAGAAGAGCTTGGGCATGAATGGAATATAGACAGAGAAGTTANGTGACCTTGAGGAGAGGTGAGGAGAGAGTCCAGATAGTCTGTTCTCTGAACTTTTCCCCTTGGTGCAGATTTAAGATCAGAAGTAGTGACACATAACCCTATTTTGCAATTGTTGCTTGGCTCTGGATAAGTAAGAGGGTGATGGTTATGATGATGTTGACAATAGTGATGGTTCAACATTGTCTTTTGGCCAATGCTCCTTCAAGATTCTGTTCCTTGAATAGGAAACATTTTTCTTCTTACTTCTCCTTCACCACCACATTCTCACATTCAGGTTTAGGATGATACCTTATATATAATACCTTATATAAGTTTAAAACAGGAGGCAAGGGAGATTTCTTCTACAGTGTCCAAACTTAGTAAATTATAGGTGGAAACCACCTAATTTAACATTGCCAGGAAAGGTTGCTTTCGTACATTAGCAGGGAGCTGCCTCAGCATTCTCAACACTGTGAAACACATAATTCTTTATAATGAATTAACCACCCTCTAGTTACCTTAGAGATATCGGAAAGGGAAGGATAGATGAAAAATTTAGCAGCTTACAGTGCCAACAGTATTTTCTCTGAAAAGTAAAAATAGAACTCATGATAAGCGATGATGACATTACACCACAATCTTCTCTACCACAAATACCCCACCACCATCACATATGCAGAGATATGTCTACATTCACCACTGGTGCTCCAGGTCATCAATGCTATCTACCACATCACACTCTCTTATGCACATTCAAATAACNAGGAAGGTGTCAGAAAATGCTCTGATTCTAGAGTTTGTCAAGAGACTTAGCAGGTGTTCTGATCTATTATCAGCTATACTTGAAAGACAATTCAAAGCATAGTGATTCAGAAATAATTACCAAGAAAACAAGCCTTCCTCATAGGAGAAACAAGGATCTGAATTTGCGAGGACAGAAAAACTTTCAGAGTATAATTGAATACCTGGTTTAAGCTACAGATTGCAAGAAATCCTCCTTTGCCCTAGACACAGCATGTGGCTTCCACAGACAAACAGATCACCTGGATTTAGATTTCAGGTTCAGGCTGTATAACCTCACTTCATAAGCTCCCAAGAAAAATCTGCTTATAATTTGATACGCCACTTAAGAAGACAGAATTCTATCCTCCATGAAACCTATCCCTACCATATTGGGCAATTTTGTCTCCCGAGACCAAGCAGCAAAGACACAATCCCTCATTGGGAATATAATATGGCTTCAGGTCCCTAAAACCCAGGACAGTCAATGTGTTGGTTTGAATGAGAATGCCCCTCATCCCACAGGCTCATATTGCAATGCTTGGTCTCTAGGTGGTGGACTTTGGGAGAAGGATTAGGAAGTATGGACTTGTTGGAGGAAGTGTGTCACTTGGGGTGGGCTTTGAGGTTTCAAAAGCCCTCACCAGTTCCAGTCTTCCTCTCTTTCCACCTCTTGGTTGTGNATCAGATGTAAGCTCTCAGCTCCAGCTCCAGTGCCTGCTGCTACACACGATGATCATGGACTCACCCTCTTGTGGGGGCCCACAGAGACCCCAGCTTGTGACTTGTTTTCATCTTGACTCAAGATCAGAGTCAGAGTTTGCTTTCCCCTGTAAGGCTACATTATAGGATGTTTTGGTCAAAGGTGTGGTCACCAGATCTCTTGAGTACTAAGGAGATGTTTACACTTGATTGTACTTTGTACTTTGAACTATGATGTCCTTGAAAGGGGGAGGTCTTTTTGCCCACCCTGGTTTTCGTATATAAAGGCTGTGAATAATAAACTCAGGGTCTGTGGTATTGATCCAGAGCCCTCCTGAAGCTATCCTGTGTCTCTGTCTTTTTCTTCATCTATGTCTACATTTCATAGCTATCATTTTCAATTCCACACCCCCCTTTAAAATTGTTCAACAGATCGAGAGGGACTCAACACCCTCTGAAAATGTAAGCAAGCACCCAAGTAAATTCTTTTATTAAGTTGCCTCAATCATGGTGTCTCTTCACAGCAATAGAAAAGTAATTAAACTAGTCAGAATCTGAGCTAAGAAGGATTGCTAAAAGCAAATGCCACACATGCAAACACACACACACCCTTCCTTCTCCTTACAACCCTCCTCACCATCAACTACACACTATTAAAACACATATTCACACTTTAACACATTTCATTCACACATGGTTGACAACACATTTAAAAGCTAGCACCTCTACCCAACATCACCCACATATATCCACATTGACCCACCAGTCTCATTTGCATTGTCATTGCAAATTCCCCCACTGGAATCATATATGCTTATATGCACAGACATCCCAGTCTATCACCCCTACATTAGTTTACTAATTCTTGTGCCATATATTGTTCTCAAAATTCTGGTACACTATAACACTTATATAGGAGCCTGTGTTCAAGAAGGGCAAGAGTAAACAAGTAAGAAATCATATGATAAAATTAGAGAAGATTAATGAAAAAAAAAGTTGTAAAAGAATGATGCAAGGGGGGGGCAATATCCACCAGAACTTACTCCCTACCACTCATTTACATTACAACACAATCCCCTCTACTACAAATAGTTTTCTTCTGTCACTATCACCACATATAAAGAGATATATCTACATATGCCACTGCTATATCAGGTCACTAACAACTACCACCACAACACACTCCCCTACAGACACATAAAATCACACATAACTCTTATCATGCTGTACCTCCCTTATCCACCTACTTACTCACTGTTCACATATTAAAACACCAAAGTCAGCCACATGCCCCTGGTACATGTAATGCACAGAGGATCTTTTGCACAATGAGCTGTTGAGGTGAGATAGTTTGAGATGACATAACAGAGGTCATTCTTAGTGGATGTGTCAGCTTTCTATTGCTCAGACAGCTACAACAGTATCCACTTCTCAACTCAAAGATCTATAGCTAAGGCGTTCCCACACTGTGTGACTTGCTTCTCAGCTTGCAGGTTTAAAGGCAGAAATCATGAAGCAGCCAATCTGAGAACCATTTGGTAATGCTAAGAAGATTATTCTATGCTCATTTTCTCTTTCTCAAACTTTTTGGACTGATATCTTCATGTCCTCATTGGCTATTAGCCAAGATCTGCTTTCAGTTCCTTGAAGCCACCCATACCCCATACACTATGGCCTACATCAGCTACAAAACAGGACTAAGGCATCTGGTAAACTTTGTGATGACTACAGTGGGCAATTCTTCACCATCTGTTTATATGTATATCCTTCTAGAAGTTAGATGCATATTTTGATTCCTGGGTTTAAAAAAATAAGTCTTTGAGATGGGCAATATAGACACTGCAAGCTAAACCTGGGATGTCTCAAGCAGGCTGAAGAGGAAACTGGTCCAGATTGTTAAAAAGCATGTCAGAAAATACGTGATAGGTAAGTATCAGAAACAGCATTCTGTTTGGCTCTGAAATCTGAGGGCATACAGCTCTTCCTACAGAGATAAAATTAACTACCCTCATGTCTTCTTGAATATGAGAATGTAGCTCATCACATTCTTCCAACCTATCCATCAACTGTAAACCTCCTCTTATGGTCATATTGAAAAACTGAGTGGCTAAGAAGATCCCAATCACTTTTTTTCCTTTATGCTTTTGATTTCACTTAATTAACATTGTTGGTCTTCACATTATTTATCATTTGTAAGCCATACAAAAAGCAAAAAAAAAATCAAACTAAGATACAAAAAATAACAGCAACAATAAAAATTCCAATAACAACCAAGAAACAAAGTCACCTGGCTTATATTTGATGAGTGACAGGGCAAGGCCATTTCTGTGTGTCAGACCACACTTGTCCNGTATGTTGCTTCTGAAGTTGATTTATTTCTGTCTTCTTTTCAAAGTCCTGTGTAATTCTCTCCCTTTCTTGGGAGAGTTGTAATTTTTCATGTATACAGAGCTTATCTGACCAGCCTCTCCATCTCACATCATACTAATTGCCAGCACACTGATTCCATGGTGTCCAGGTTGAGCTAAGTCTGGGTTAACCCTCCTGACAAGCTGCTGTAGAATTTCTATCTTAGAGATCAGAGGGCCAGGCCAGATCCCACTGGAAAATTGGCTCATGTTGCCAAAGAGAGAAGGAGTCTTTGTTGCTGCAGCATGGAGATTGTTCTATGAAATACCATCACAAAACACAGTGGGCTCAATCTCTGCATTCTGGTTCCTTCTGTCTTATTCTAACCCTGTGCCTGCCAAACCTTCCAGTCTATTGGGATTACCACAAGGTAAAGAGCTATATTAGTCAGCAGTGGAACTCAGGGATTGACATTTTGTTTGTTTATTTATTTANTTAGTTATTTACATCCCAATCAAAGTTTCCACACTCTGACTTCTTCCCATCTCCCCACCCTACTGCCCCATCCACTTCTTTTGCACCGTTTCTCTTCAGATACAGGTGGGCCTCCCATGGATATCAGCAAACCATGGAATATCAAGCTGCAGTGAGACTAGGTACATCCTTTTCTATTAAGGCTGGATGAGACAATCCAGTAGGAGGGATATGTCCCAAAAGCAGACCACAAGTCAAAAACAGGCCCTNCTCCCAGTGTCAGTAGTCTCACATGAAGACCGAGTTACATAACTGTAATATACATGCAGAGGGCCCATGGCCCCCTGGCTTTTGCTGTCAGTTCAGTCTCTGTGAGCCCTGATGAGGCTGGTTAGTTGGTTCTGTGGGGGTTTGTTGTTGTTTTTATTTTTTATTTTATTTTTTTGTGGTGCCCTTGACACCATTGGATCCTACAATCCTTTATTTTAATAGGTTTTATTTTCTAGGCCACTCATATCCAGCCAAGTTTGGGCACTAGAGCTATAACCAATTAGCCATCTTGCCAGGACACCCTTGGCCCAAGAGGATCTTGGTTTCAATTTGTAACCAAGTCCTCTCATTAATGAAGGTTGAGGCCAATACAACAATGTCATTGCCCAAAATTAAGTCTTTCTCTCACATTCACCAGCTCTCAGATGATTTTTAGTAATCTATCATAAACCAGATGTTATGTTAAGAAAATGTATTCCATTGGGCAACAGTGACCTCACTATGAAGGTGTCTGCATGACCNCTGTGCACATGATTCTGTTCACTCTGAGCAATCTAATATAGGTTCTATTGCTCAATGCAAGTTCACATGCCCAAATATTAAAAAGCAAAGAGGGAGGAAGGATTGTCAGAGCCAGGGGAGTTAAGGACATCACAAGGGAACTCACAGAAACAAGTAAGTTGGGCTCATTGGACCTCACAGAGTCTGGACTGACAGCCAGGGAGCCTGCATGGGACAAACATAGACCCTATACATATGAGTGACAGTTGTGNAGCTTGGTTTACTTGTGAGACTCCTAGCAGAGAGAGCAGGGGCTGTCCCTAACACTTTGGCTAGTTCTTGGAAACCTATTCCTCATACTCGGTTGCCTTGCCAAGCCTTAATACAAGGAGAGGAGCTTAGTTCTACCACAACTTGATATGCCATATTTTGTTGATACCCATGGGAGGCCTGCCCCTTTCTGAACAGAAACCAAGAAGTGGGCTGGGGAAGGGGCTATACGATGCGGGTGAATGGGGGAGGGACTGGGAGGAGAAAAGGAAGNGGAAACTGTGGTTGGGATGTAAAATAAATGAATAAACTTAATTAATAAAAAATGAAAATATTTTTATTAATAAATTTAATTAATAAAAAGTGAAAATACCTAGAGGTTTTGGATCTCGGGTGCTGTGTGGGTTGGAGGGAAGGAATAACACAAATATATAGAGGAAAACTAATGTTGTGTTCCCGTTAGTGTTAGTCCTGTCTCTTATACACATCTAGATGTGTATAAGAGACAGGCATAGTATGATAGAAAAGACACAAGACCACATTACCAAGATGATGATGATGTATGAGTGAAATATTATGATAAGGGATTGGGGAGACAGTTCAGTGGGTAAGAATATTTACTCTGCTGGAGTGANGACATGAGTTCAAATCCTCAACACCCACATAAAAAGCTGGAAATGGTGGCGAATACTTGTAGCTCCAGATCCCAGGAACTCACTGAGCAACAAGCTTAGCTAAAATAAAGTTTTCAGTTCAGGAATAGACCCTGTTTCAAGGCAAAAAGGCAGACAGAGACAAAGAAAGACATTCAAGGTCCTACTTTCATTCCTGCATGTGTATATTAGGGTGCATGCAGCCACACAGTCACATGCTTATACCACAGACACACTAAACACACACATATATACAACATACACAGACACATATAACAATTATGCTAAACTATAATCTGTTAAAAATAATTGTGATTTTTTTTCTCACTATCACAAAAGTGTCTGTTGAAAATCACTGGACTCACATTTTAGAAAAAGAATGGAATGCAACTTGTTCTATGTACTTGGATATTTTGTAACATAAAGGCTATGTGGTGATATTTCAAAAGCCATTCTCTTGGGATTTTTTANATGTTATCAGTACCNTATGTTTGGAGTGGCCAANAAATGAGATAGCATGTCAAACAAATGCATTGTATAAAATGTAGAAAAGGCAGAAGGTACAAAGAAGGATATTAAAATGACCTTTACTTCTGATATCTGCTATAACAATTGTTAACATTTTGGTGTATGTATTTTCCTTTCTCTCTTTCACTCAGAATTTCTAGGGTACACTCTCTCGGTCTCCTCTCTCTGACTCCTCCCCTCCCCCCATCCAGGTTGTAGTTTTTCACTTAATACTTTATTGGGAATTAGTATTCTTTTTTGAATATTTTTGTTCCATGTGAATTAGTAACTCTTTAAGTTAGGCTTCTGGTTGTGTGCTTTATGCTTGGTTTGGTGCTGTGGGTCTGGAAGTGATATAATTTGTTATGTGTCTTGTCCTCATAGACGTTATTGTTGAGTAGGAGTGGTTGCCACATGGCCACATGAGTCAATGTACAGAGATGACTTTCATCAAAGCAGTGAAGTTGAGATTGTGTATCCATAAGAGCACATACAGAGAGGGAATAACAGGGCCATTGGTAGGCCAGGTGTGCAGGGGAATATCATTACTACTGCATCTGAGTTAAGGAGTCTCTCAAAAGGTATGTGCAAGTCCTACTACTGTAACTTATGACTGTGACCTTACTTGGAAATGGAATCTTTGAAGACTTCATTAGATTACCACGTGCCCTATATCCTGGACTTGCCATGTACCCTATATCCAATAATGGGTATCTTCATGAGAGAAAAGAAGGAGAACTATCAATCCAAGAGGCACAGAGAACAAATTTGAATAAATATGGAAGGAGACACTGGAGTTATGAAGCCTGAAGACAAGGAACAAGTAGCATTGTCACACCTCTAAAATCCAAGACATAAATGGATTCAATTCTCCCCAAACCTTCAAGGGAAACCAATGCTACTCATATCTTCATATTGGACTTCTACCCCCAAGAACNGTGAGACAAGAGGTTTTATGGTGTTGAGCTTCCAAGTATGTGGTAGGTTTATATGACAATGCTAAGAAGTTGATGGAAGATTTTCTTGAGGGCATGGTCTGTTTTAGAGCATCTGGAGTAGCAACAATCCATTGAGTAGGTATTCTAGGGGTGGAGACCAGCTGGCTTAGAAAATATGTGGTGGGAGGATATGGGTAGAGATGAAGATCTCAATGAAAGTTGGTATAGCTTGAAGACTAGAGAATAAATGGAGATCAGACAAATATCTGGACCAAATATCAGACAAGTACCAAGTTTACCTCAACATCATAAGACCTTAACCAAAGAGCTATGAGAAGCCATTGAAAGTCTTTACCAGGGTATGAGGTGGAGATACAGCACAGAGGACTGGCTAGAATAAAATATGAGCATGTGAGTCAGTCAGAAGGAAGGGCCTGGGGAATCAATGATAGTGCTGGGCTCTGTGGTAACCAGTTATGGAAACTGTCATTTACTCTTTAAGCAAACTTTA
This sequence comes from Neotoma lepida, assembly GCA_001675575.1. Lineage (NCBI taxonomy): Eukaryota > Metazoa > Chordata > Mammalia > Rodentia > Cricetidae > Neotoma > Neotoma lepida. The sequence goes on along the minus strand of LZPO01027786.1, from coordinate 43,971 downwards.
GTGACAAGCACTGTTATTGCTCCCATTTTATAAGTGAGAAAAACTAAGGCATGTAGAACATAACCAACTTTACAAGTCTCCTGTTGCTGGTAGGTGGTAGAGCTAAGGGTTAAATACATGAAGACCAATCTCTAAGGAATCTTACCAGACTTGTGTGCATGTGTGTATATATTAATATTCACTGTGAGATCTATCTTTCTAATACATTGTTCACAGTGCCTTGATATTAACTACAGGCACAGTGTTGTATACATGATTCCTGAAACTTACCTTGCACAATAGAAACTCACTCCCAATGAACTCATTTCCCAGTTCCTCTTTTTTCTCCTTCTCCATCCCTAGCAACCACTATTCTATTCTTTGCATTTGAATTTGACTCTTATAACTATTTTACATAAGTGAAATCACAGAGCATTTATGTTTCTGTGGCTGGATTATTTCATCTAGCTTGAATGTCTTCTACATTTCTGTTCTTGAAAACAGAAAGATCTATTTTTATAATGCTGAACACTGATAGAATGTATTCATATGAAACTCTTTATCCAATTTGTCATTGAATGACATTACTAGTATTTCATTATTTTAGTTGGAGTGACTAACGCTGCAGGGAATATGAGTTACAGTCTTCTCCTTGAGATTTCAATATCAGTAATTTTTATGCATATCCAGAAGTGTAACTACTGAATTATATGACAGTAAAACTTTTAATTTTTAAATTATTTTTATCGTCTTTTATGTATATGTATGTTTTGCCTGCATGCATATCTGTGCACCATGTNTGTGCCTGGTACCCACAGAAGTGAAAGGAGTGCATCAGATCTCCTAGGACTGGAGTTATAGATGATTATAAGCCACCATATAGGTGCTGAGAATTGAATGCAGATCCTCTGGAAGATCAGTGTTCTTAACCAGTAAGCCATATCTCCAGCCTCTTCTTGTAATTTTTTGAGGAAAGTCCATACTGCTTTTTCTTTCTTATATAGGCTGTACCATTTTGTACTTCCCATAACATTATATGGAGGTTCTAATTTCTCCCATCAACACTTGCTTCTTCTTTAATCTGACAGCTATCCTGACAGCTCATGATTGTTTTCACAATTCTCTCATAATGATGTTGAGCATCTTTTCATATACCTGTAAACCATTTGCATACACTCTTTGCAGAAATATCTAAAATTAAATTCAAAAATTATTTAAATAATTTTCTCATTTTTAATAGTGTTATTTGAATTCTTTTCCTTTGAGTTGCAGGGGTTTCTCATATATTGTGAATAGGATGCAGGGTTTGCAAATATTTCATCCCATTTTGTGATTTATATATTCAATGCCTTTCCTATCAAAATCCTATTGGAAACTTCTACAGAAACAGAAAAAAACCCGGAATTCATGTTGAAACACTGGACTGTGAGAGGTCAATGCAATTTTGAGCACACATTAAAAGGAGTGTTACATTTGATTATTTCAAAATATATTGTGAATGTAATATGATATTAGCATAAAATCTGGCTTACAGACCAATAGAAAAAAATAGAAAGCCTAGAAATTATTCCACATCCATACAATCCACTGTACTTACCAAAATAAGTGTAAGAGCCCACAATGGAGGGTAGATGGTTTCTTCAGCAGAGAATACTGGGAAAACTGGTTATCCCCACTCAAAACAATGAGTTTAGACCTATATCTTTGATCACACATATAAGTCAGCTCAAAATGGATTATATAAACCCATAATATATTGCCAGATTGCCAAACTCCCAGAAGAAAATATAGCAGGGAATACTTCATGACACTGATACTGGTAATGATTTCTTGGATATGTTAGCAAAAGCATAGACAACAAAAGCAACTTCAGATGACACCACATCCAAGTCAAGCTTCTGCCCAGCAAAGGGAAAGAAAGCAGCACCAGGATTTGTACCAGAGCCACTTCCATAAAACATCTGGGTCAGGGCCAGAAGCTCTGGAAAGGAACGTAAGAATGAATTGAGATCCAAGAACAGAAGGGACAACAGTTACCCTCCCTTCTCTCTGGTAAAATCTTCATTTCTCCATTTCTTACTTCCCCCTTTCTATGTCATTTAAGAAACACCAGGAGACATAACTGATGACAGACATAGAGTCAGGAAGCAGAGCAACAACCTTCATGGTGTAATAAATCATACAGCTCATATGACATTTGCACAGCCCAAAAGCCCCTGCCTGGGGCCTGCTACAGTATATCTCAGGGCTCACACATCAGCCATTTCCAAGATTTATTCACAGCCTTGTTCCCCTAATGTCCTCCCTTTTGTGATCCCATCTGTGGATGCTTTACAAAGGGAGAAAGGGTGAGGAAATAGAATCATGTCTTTAACTGCCAGGTTTCTTATAGAGAAATTCTCAGAGCCAAAATGACTGAAAGAGACTTCCAGTGTCATCCAATTCAAAGTCTGTGTTTAAAAATGTGGAAGATGAGTTTCATCAAGAAGAAATTTCCCTATGATCTTTCATTATATACTGGGAATCATTCTCATAGGGTCAGCAAGCAAGACATTACCAAGGACTAATGTCTCTAATAACTTCCTTTAAACTCTGTCAGAAAGTATCTATACCCAAAGCTGTGATAATACATTTTTAATTAGGTGATTGTGATTGTTTTCCTACTAAAATGGAAGTTTCTTGAGGTCAGAAACCTCATATTCTATTTCTAAATTCTAACATTTGACATGTAATGGAACTAAATGAGCAATGGATGATGTGTGGAAGGATGGATGGATGATGGATAGATGGATAAATGAGTAAAATGAGTTGATAAATAGTGGGATGTATCAGGTAGAAGCTTTTCCTACCCCTTGTCCTTCTCAAAATATTGTTTACTTCTCAGATTTCTCTAGTGCCTTCAAAGATGCTAAGCAGCATACATGGTTTAACTAGATAAAATTTAACAATTGAACGAACTTGTTTATGAGTCCTTGGTTTTTCCTATGTCACCATGAGTGCTGGGGATGCAGCTCATTTGGTAATATGCTGGCCTAGCATTCAGGAAACTATGAATTTTCACTGAAATTTCAGTGAGATTTTCTTACATTAAAACAGCTGTGGGACAGGTTTGGTGGCACATTGCAGCACTCAGGAGTAGTAGTAGAGGCAGGAGGATTGTCACGAGTTCAATGCCAGCTTGGGCTATACAGCAAAACCCTGCCTCAAAAAGGCAAAAACAAAACAAATAGACAAACAAACAAAACAATCCCAAACCTTGTCAACATCTCTCTCTCAAAGAACTGATAAACTCTTATGTCCACATACATCAAGAATCATGGCCCCATTGTGCTATGCTGTCCAGTCTGTTCTCTCCATCTGTTACCTCATCTGCATTTTTGATGAGTGTCTGCTTTTCACCAAAACTTATTTTTCTCTTTTTCTCTTTACTGATTCTGCCTTTGTAGCCTAACTCACAGCAATAGCTCTGGCTCTAGGGAATTCCAGTAGACTAGCTCAGCAAACCTCCCAGAAGGTTAATCAGAGAGATAGGCAGTGGTAAAGATAGGACAGGAGCTTTATGCTCAGTGATCCCACATGGGGAAAGAACAGAGGTCTAGTGATCTGACAATTGACTTCAAGAAACTCACAGTTGCTTTGAGGCTGGATGGGAGAAAAGAAAAAAATCAAGGATTTGGAGTTTCCATGGTTAGAAATCTTGGTTGCCCAGGTCTAGTTGAGGTATGGTTGACCACTATCTCAGGGTAAGGGTCATCCATGTGGAGATTTTACCACCAATATCACTGTTCCTGGGTAGTTTGGTCATTCATTACTAATCAGGTCTGTTCCTAGAATCTGGGGTAACTGAAAGCTGACTCAGGAGAAGGCAGAAAAAAGTACACAGATGTGGGGATGGGGATGGAGAGGAGATGGATTCCGATAGAAACAAATATCATTAAGTCCTCTTTTACTGTCACAGAAATAAAACTGTTTTTCAACAGAACACTTCTTTTTAGTGTCCAGATGTGAATATTTAAATTCACTCTGAAATCCAGCAGTCAAGTTGTCACTTTAGTGCACTCTTCTTTCTACAGTATCTTTGTGTGCTTTTTCTTTCATATCTCTGACACTTGTCTCCTGTTTCACGCCCTTGTCCTTTTTCTCCTTGCCATAAATAAGTGAACAAGTGCTATTCCCTTTCTTTTCTTCCTTCTCTTGGTGCAACTAGCTAACATGAAAATGATCACATTTCTGGTCATCTCACTCACCACCAGACTCACATATGTATGGTCACACCTAGGAACATATTTGCATATTCGTACTAACTCATATACTCACTTATTATTCTCCTAGGCTCCTTTTCATTGTTTGAATAATAGAGCTAGTGATATTTCTCAGGGTGCTGTTGCCATACAACTAAAATCATAATTTATTTCATTAGGCCTTTATTAATTAGGTAGTACAAGTAAAGCACTGAACCATGGGATTTACAGTATTATGGTGTCTATTATTTACAACAATACCAGAATGTAGGTATTTTTTGCTTTCATATGAGGCCATTGAAGCAGAGTTTAAAGAATAGAATCTGCATTTAATCCCTGACAGTCTCTCTTAAAAGCCATTGAATTCAACTACTGAAGAATAACACCTACATTTTATATAAAACCCTATTAAACTTCCTGGCAACACTGGTTACTCATTTACTGTTTTCACCCAGGTCCTCCATGGAATCTCTGAAGGTATAGAAGCAGATACACCATTGAAATCAATGTGTGTGAAATGAGAACTGCCCATTTCATCCAAGTCAGAATAACTTGTATCAGACCAACCCTCATGGCAAGAGTGACTATAAAAACCCAATCAAGCACAGGAACAATAACAACTCTAAAAATAGCTGTTTGTGAGCATTGGCAAGAACCCAAGCCAGCCACACATGAGAAGCCAAGATCTTGGAGAGAAAGGAAAGCACAGAAAGATCTCAGCAAGCTTAACTATTTTTCTCTTATTTTGCTTGTAGTCCTATTTGCTGCAGGGAGGCAATAGCCTTATGGCGGTGTAAAAGGACTAGGAAAACAGATTGAAGATCATCCAGGACTAGAGGGCCATTCTGNNCCTTGTTCATGTCCATAGTTTCATACATTAAAAGTTTTGTTGATTTTATTAGAGCAGAAGCCTTTAACTTTGCCCACCTTAGCCCTAAGTGTTCAGAGATGATTTGATATGATTAAGAGCAACTTAACACCCTTCTCTTCTACATTTCGTTTTTGTTCAATTCCTGATGATTCTTTCCTCCTTATTGGATTTCTTATTCCCCTCTCTTCTCTATCTCTAAAACCCAATGTCACTTCCTGGAACAGCAAAGTTCTTCTTTCCCCATCACCTAGACTACTGACCCATCTCTCTTCCTTGACTCTCCCTGGTCTAACTTTTATGTTCTTTGTATAGATTTCAAACATATCCTCCTAAAGCACAGATATGGTCAACTGATCCATGACTGAATCCTCTCTACAATTCCCTACTACTCTCTGACAACCAAAAGCAATATTTTGTTAGCATAAGCTCAAAGTCCATTTATACTTTGTCCCCTGCAAACCCTGGGAGANTCTTTTCTTTACAACTGTCACCCTGCATGTGACTAAAATCTGCCCAAACACTATTCCTTTAGGAAAGAGTTGTAAACCTTAACTTCTACCATCATCTGACTTCTTACTATTAGCTGTCTTATCCATCCTACATGATTACACCAGGAATCTCCCCTATATAGCTCACTCTCATGGCTGGCTCCCATGACTTTTCACATGTTGTCATTACAACTTTATCACAGTATTTACAGGTGCATCAAGAACTNCCCAGTGACTCATCATTTCTCCTCTAATTAACTATGAACTTCCCAAGAGCAGAAGCGACGTGNTTTGTCTAAACAACTTAAATGCATATCTTAGCTCTAGACAGACACTAGAGATAGAGTTTGAAAAAATAAGAGGAAAAGAGCCACATAAGGAAATTTATAAATTGGTGAAGTCAATTNACCAAATGCAAGGTCCACTCAAATTGGGCTAGACCAAGTCCAGAAACAATCCAAGAGCCNAGACCTTCCTNTGGTTCTTGGGCTCAGAGGAGATTGTTATCATTAAATAAGGCTTACTGGATGCTCTTGTTGCAAGTCATGTAGGCTAAACTTCAAGAAGCCCAGGAAAACAAAGGGCAATATTCTTTTCACACCCAATTCACAGGGAAGTCAGACTTGTGTAATCCAAGGGACATCTTTTGTCTATCCTCCAGTATTGTTCTCTTAAACAAGTGTCCTGTTTGCTTTCTACTGNTTTGATAAAAACCATGATGAAAGTACCTGGGAGAGGAAAGGGTTTATTTCAGCTTATAGCTTATAGTCCATTATGAAGAGAAGGCAAGGCAGGAAATCAAGGCAGGAACCTAGAGTAGAAACTGAAACAGAGGCCATAGAGGAGTGCTGCTTACTGTCTTGCTTTCCATGGCTTTCTCAGACTCCTTTCTATTACAGCCCAGGATCACCTACCCATCTGGGAGTGGGCTAACCCACAGTGAGCTGGGCCCCCCCACATCAATAAACAATCAAGAAAATGCCTCAGACTTGTTTACAGGTCAATCTAATAGAAACATTTTATCTATTGAGGTTCTTTCTTCCAAGATGACCCTGGCTGTGTCAAGTTAACAACAACAACAACAACAACAACAACAAACTAACCAGTGCTGTCAGGGTCTCCATTTATCAAGAAGATAAAGATAGGTTCTGGTAATTCAAAACTGCCATTAACCTGATGCCCTGTCCAGTTTAGAAAGAAGTGTTCTTTAGTTTTCCAAAGTTCCTGGAAAGACCTTGGTCACATTGATTTGGGTCACATGCCCCTGTTAATTGGACAGAAAAATATAATGATTTTGCTCAGAATGGGGCATAGTCTCATCTCTGGCCTGAGCTGTGAATGAAACTGATGAAAAAATGGCTGTTTTCCTTTAGACGATGTGATTAAAGAAGGAATATGAGGAAAAACATCTCTTCAAGCTGCTACAATCATAGTTGAATCACTGGAGGAAGAAAGTCAAGCCAATTTATGTCAATGACAAGTTGCTCTAGGGGAAAATTTGGAAAATTATGAAAGAACACATAAAGTTAGCTTTTCCTACATAACAATATTCAAACTCTGTAGCTTGAGATAGAACCAATAGTTATCTGGCAATTGTGATAGTTAGCTGGCAATTATGCAGGCCGACAATTGGACTTGGGTTGCTTGGATGTTTTTTCTAGTCTTGGCTAAGCACATTCTTGAATCTGTAGTTTCCTGCTAATCAATTAGCAGNTCTGTTTTGGAGACTGCCTAGTNAAACTCATGTTCCAGGGATGTGGGGCCATTTATTTCTGGTCATCAAACTTGGCAACCTGGAGGCTGTTGACATAGCTGCTGGCAGATTTCCAAAGAAATGGACAAAAATATTCAAGACCTCAATAGATTGGATTCAGAAATGACACAATACCTCTCTTGCCTTATACTATCAGCAAAGGGAGACATATGGTAGCCCAAATTCAATGGGAAGGGACAAAGACTTTACCTCTCTATGGAAGAAACTAGAAAATTCAGAAAAAAATGAGAAATTTTGTGGGTTTATTGCAAATGGATACTATAAAATGAGTGAAGTAGGGCTTAGAATAGGGAAATAGTGGGGGAAAGGTGGGGGAACCAGGGGGATTAGAATAATGAAGATTAACTTATTTGGAATGACAGGGAACTGTCTGGTAAGATTTCAGAGTCACCAAGTCAAGTGCATGTGTTGTGTTGGGGGCTTTGATCATAAGGTCTAGGAGAAACACACCAATATGGTACCTTGTGGTACTTGATTTCAATGCTGTATCTTTGGGACTTTATCAAATTATTATTGTAATTGGTCCTTTTTAGTGAGTCAGGAAGACTCAGCCTTAGCCAGGAGTTTCCAATGGTAAGAACAAGCCAGAGAAAACTGGGTTATCAGCAAAGCAGATCTGAGCTTGCACTTTGTTCATGCATTTTGCTTTGTAAAAATTAAAAAGATAAAATGAGTACAGTCCCCATGTTCCACTAAAAGTGGCTGTTAAGGGACTCAGGAGGCTAATTTGCAATTGTGTGTTATGATGGTAGAATCTAGTTAAGTGAGCAAAATGGCTCCTCTGACTCCATCAGCAAATCTAGTAGGTGGAGCTAGCTCAATATCTGATAATGAACCAAGGATTCATTCCTAACAATCAAGTTGCAAGCTTCAGCAGAGAGGAGGGGTTTTTTGGATTGTTTGGTTTTTGTTTTTGTTTTTCTTTTCTTTTCTTTTT
>LZPO01027786.1:0-23654 GCA_001675575.1 Neotoma lepida | reverse complement strand
AGTCACCTCAGTCTCTCTCTGCCTTAGTTTTTGAGACAGGTTTTCTTAATAAACTTGGGCTCATAAATTCAGTTAGACTGGCTGACCAATAGGTACCAGAGATCCATCTGTCTCCACTCCCAAGCACTGGGGTTACAGATGCATGCTCTTGTGCCTGACTTTCTATATGAATACTGGGGAAAGGAACTCCAGTCCTCATGCCTATGTGGCCAGTCTTCCACCAAATGAACCATATCCCCAGCCCCTTGTTATCTTGACAGTGGTGGTGGTAGATAAACAAATCTATACAAAATAAAATTGTAGAAACACGAAAGGAGCACAAACTGGAGGAAACACCAATGATCTGGATGTATTTTATTGGCATCAATTTTCTGATTATGTCAATCCACTCAGAGTTTTGCAAGATGCTACCAATGAAGAATTAGAAATCTTTGCAAGTATCTGCTTGTTTTACACAATTGCATGTAAACCTATAACTTTTTCAATAATGTTCAATTAATAAAATACAAATGGCAGGTGATATTTGGCCTGTCAAACATAGTTTACAACCCAAGATCTCTACCAGGGTAATGCTATAAAGTCAGTGTGAGGTGTTCAAAAATAGAGATGGCTGGGCTCTTCCTGGAGATTTTAATTTAGTTCATCCAGGCTAGCACCCAGGCATGAACACTGTTTCAGTTCCCCAGGGGATTCTAAGCACACTGTCAGATTAGAAAACCCTGATTCTTTGAATATGAAATGTCAATCATTTTTGTCTTTCTTTTTCTACTTATTGTACATACAATCAGACAGTGGAAACTAGAAATATGCTCTTAGAAGACTTTCAAGCCTTTCCCTCTTATCTATAAGAACTACCACTGCTCTGTTGCAGACCTTCACTTCCATCACCAGACCTGACATCACAGGCTGCACACTGCTTGGTTTATGTTCTGCGCTTCCCTTGAAATGACCTCTATCAGTGTTTGTTTTTTATTTCAAAGGAAAGTTCTGGTCTTGGCAGTCTTTTTTTATAAAATTCTTGTTTTTTAAGTTCCATTTCCCTCAAAGAAGTCATCTCTGGTCTTTGGTGTGACCTATTTAATCTAACATCTACCTGGTCTACCCAACATTCACCTCCACCACAAACATCTGTATCCCATTCATGCCAACCTCCCCATAGTGCTATGGATGTTGCTGATCTCTTTCCTTTCTGCTGTTCTTCCTCATATTTTAGATTGTTGAATTATATGTGTGTGTGTATGTGTGATGTATGCATGTCTGTGTGAGTATTGCAGTTGTGTTCATATGCAGAGGGTAGAGGTTGATGAGAGTGTCTTCTATATTCTCCACTTTACTTACTGAGACATACTCTCCCACTGAATCTGGAACTCTATTTCAGCTAGACTCTGGCCAGCATGCTCATTTCCTCCTACTTTCCAGCCCCCAACACTGGGGTTACAGGTGCATGTGTCTGACTTTTACAGGGATACTGGGGATCATAACTCAGGATCTCATGTTTATGCATCAAGCACTTAACACATTGAGCTGCCTCCCCAGCTCTGGTGCCTTATTTTCATCTCATTTACCTCCCAGAAGCTTTTTCTAAGAGATGAAAGTAAGTACAGTACACTGAGACTGAATATTTATGTTCCTCCCATTCGTGTACAAGATGATTGTATTAGAAAATCGGGCCTTTGGGAGGTGACTAGATCATGTCAGGGCACTCACAAATGGAGTTAGTGCCCTCATTAAAGGTCTCAGATGCTGGAGAAATGGCTCAGCAGTTAAGAGCACTCACTCTTCTTGCAGAGGATCCACATTAGGCAGCTCATACACTGCCTATCCACAGATCCAGAAGATCTGATGCCCTCTTCTGGCCTCTACAGGCACCTGCACAACATGTTCCACAAAAATATGCACATATACATAAAATGGAAAAAATAATCTCTAAAAGCCCCCAGGGAGCTCCTTCCACCATGTGATAACACAACAAGACACTCAGAGTCAGGGAATGTACCCTGATAGGTTATCAAATCTCTAAGGCACTTCGATTTTGAACTTCTCAGTGTCCCAACATGTGAGAAATTCATTTTCTATTGTTTAAAAACATCAGCACCCACTTGATGCAATTTTTGTTATAGTAACCTGAAAAGGTAGGCCAAGTCAAGGTGTGGTGTCCCTAGATAGTTCCTGGTAGGGCTATGAATTTTTTTACATGGGATATAAAATCCACAGTGGGTCTTAATTATTTTGCTCATTGCTTCAGACTGAGTGGCTGGAACAAAGTAGATGCTCAATAAACAGAGCCTTTAGGGTGTGTGGATTATTCCCTCTTAATAGCATGCCCTTAGCACATATATACTCTTTCTTCTTTTCTTCTTCCCCTAAAGTATAGATTTTCTGATCCATAGTCATTTCTGCACTGAAAATATTTCCAAGCCTGTAGCATCTCTCCTTTTCTGACTCAGGGCATATCTTTGGTGTCCAAGTGTCAACATGGGGGTGACAGCACATACTCAGCACATACTCAGGACCTGATTGTGGCAACACCTTGCCCACAGTAGCTGGCACTTTCAATTGGCTTTAGAGCCTGTTTACACTAATTACAGAACATCATTTTGCATGGGGAATGGGAGGACTGGAGCAATGTGAGGGGATCCCAGCAGGCAGGGCAGCTCTGAAAGTGGGGATGTTATCATCTGTGCCATGCAAATTGAGTTTAGGTTGAAATGTGAGTTCTGTTTGCCTGACTCCAAAGTAAGGGTTAAGACATCAGTATTACTGTAAAATATAGCAATACTCTGAAGCTAACACAGCATGCTGAGAGGCCTCCAGTGCACCATGCAGCACAAGCTGCTCTCCTTTATTCTTTTATTTAGTATTTGAGGGAGTTGCCAATCTAATAATAAAGTCTTCTTGGGAAAAGTGCACCAGATGGATACAAACCAGCATTTTAAAAAATGCTTGTGGGTTGGGGGAGGAAATCACTTTGCTTTTTTTTTTTTTCAGCTCCTGTAGAAGGTTGTGGGGCTGGAGAAACACACTCATTGTCATAGTAGTGGCACAGCAGGGCTCTTCACTGTGTTCTCCTGAGGAAGCCCCAGGAGAGGATGTGAGCATGAACAGCAAATGGAACAGGAGTGAGCTGTAACATGGGGTATGCCTCTTGGAGCCAGTAGGGTTTGGAGAGACAATATTATCTGCAAGGAAAAGGCATGGCTATTCTGCAGATGTGGAGGGGATAGGGAAGGGGACAAACCTGTTTGTGATGTTTAAAAAAATAAACGAATGATTCTGAAACTCATGTGTGAGTGTGTGTATGTGTGTGGTGTGGGGGGTGTGTGTGTGTGTGTGTGTGTGTGTGTGTGTGTGTGTGTGGGCCAGAGAACAATTTAGTGTCAATCCTCAGTCACCATCCACCTTTTTTGAAGACAGGGTCCATCATTGACTCAGAACTCACAAAGAAGGCTAAGCTGGCCAGTGAACCTGATGGATCCTCCTGTTTTTACTTCTCTAGTTCTGGTATTTTTTTTTTCTCTTAGATTCTGAGGATTGAAGTCAGATCAACTGAGCTATTTCCCAAGCCCCTACCCCAGAATTTTTAAAATTATTTAATCTTTATGTTAAAAACATTTAAATCACAGATCTCTTTTATGACATCTTTTATGATAAAACTCAAAGCTTTATGAGGGCAAATCCATTTTCATAATAGTGTTAATAGCATAGGGCCTGGAGCATAGTGAGCACTAGGGTGGTAGTTCTTAAATGAGAAGGAAAACATGTGAGTTAATACATATAGCTTTATTTATGAATTATATTCATTAGCTCAATCTAATGTATATTCATGTAGTGAAACTACTATGTAAAATTTCCTGCGTACTGGGAAGGGGAAAACTTTAGAGAAATGGATACAGATAAATGCAAATAGTAGTTCTTGTGATTTTCCTCCCCTGTCCTGAAATATTACGATCTACTTCACTTTGGACTGTACATAAAATTATTTTTTAAACTTCAGTATGAGTATGAATCATTGAGAGGCTTTTTAAAATGCATATCTTTTTACAATCTCCTTCTCTCTTCTTCAACCTGTGCCTTTAGATTCTGACTTAATAGGTCAAGTTAGGGAAGGCTTAGAAGTTCTATTTTTTCAACAAGATCTGGAAAACTATAATATAAGTATTTGGAACTATGTTCTGTGAAACCTATTTTGGAAAGAGGGTTGAATACCTGAGGTAATACCTGAGGTCTAGTGATTGTAGAGCCAAACCAGCTCCAGGTCTACCTTCTGGCATGATCCAGTCCTTAAAGCATAGACTTCCAAACAGGAACACACACACACACACACACACACACACACACACTATTCTCCACAGTCCTTGATACCCTGAAGGTCATATTCAGTTATAGCCTATACACACTAGAATCTAAGAACCATGGATAGCTACCCAGTTTACTGGCTGATCAATTTATAGGAGCCTTTCAATAATTCACAGTGGCCTGCTGCCCTCTATCTAGAGAGTAAATTGTAGTANGTATGAGGACATGATGCCTAAACTGGATTCTTCTTTAAGCTCTGACGATACCCTCATACATGACAGACACTACCCTGGCTGTTTCTTGTCCATCTTTAGCTCTTCCTTTCCAGAATGCTCATGGCACTGAGCCTCAATTCACATCAGCATCAAATAATTCACATTGTACAGAAATCTACAAAGTGCTAAAAAAAATGAAAAAATAAAAGACTGTGGGGATATGATGGAGATATTGTTTTGTATGATGTGAATGTGTATTGCTCTGATTGATTGATAAATAAAATGCTGATTAGCCACTAGCCAGGCAGGAAGTACAGGCGGGATAAATAAACAAGGAGAATTCTGGGAAGAGGAAGGCTGAGTCAGGAGACGCCAGCCTCCGCAGAGGGAACAACATGCCTGTAGACTGGTAAAGCCACAGAATACATGGCAAAACATAGATTAATAGAAATGGGCTGAATTTAAGTATAAGAGCTAGTCAGTAATATGCCTGAGCTAATGGCCAAGCAGTTGTAATTAATATAAGCTTTTGAGTNATTAATTTATAAGTGGCTGTGGGACCACTGGGTAGGCTGGACCGCTTGGGGCCTGGCAGGACCCAGACAAAACATTCACCTACAGGGATAAGAGAAAAATACAGCTTACTAAGGAAAAAAGAATTCATCAATAATAAATTACTATTCTATTCCATGTACTATGAAGGAGGCAATCCAATTAAACAGTTTATTATTCCTTTCCCTAAAATTTAAAAAATTAATTCATTTTTAAACCAATACATAAAAATTGCACATATTATAGTATGCCATGTTCTGGTACAAACATACCATGTGATGATTAAGTCAGGTTCAGTTTCACCATTTCCTTAAACACAGACTTACAGAAACATTACAAGAAGTAGAAAAATGTGTTTACATTCTAATGCTAACAATTTACTTAACAATAACTCAGTAATCAAACCTGGAAAATTCACAAGAAAGCTATTTAATGCTCATCCTTTCCCATGAAGACTTTTGGCTGTGCTGGACTCCAACTCAGAGCTACATATTGTACTGATTGTCTCTAATTTCTTACTGTTCTTGAATCTGCCACAGCTCCACCTTTTGTTCTTCATGATGTAAGGAAATTATAATTGGTTTATGTATTTTTATATTTCATGATATTTTGTTAACAATAGTTCATAGTACAGACTACTTGCAATGTATGGATATTACATGAGGTTCCCTCTCTGTATTTCTGGATACCTTAGATACTTCTGTAACAATGGCCATGAGTGCATATTTCCAAGAGATGATACACTCATTTAATGACTTTAAAAGTTTTTAATTGTCAGATAAAATTGTGTGTCTTTATAGTTATAGAAAATGATATGTGGTATAGTAGTTTGAATGTAATTGGAGACCATAATCTCATAGGGAGTGGCAGAGTGGCATTATTAGGAGGGATGGCTTTATTGTGGTGGAAATGACCTTGTTGGAGGAAGTGTGTCACCATGGGGGCAGGCCTTGAGGTTTCCTGTGCTCAGTATATCACCCAGTTCTTGTTGTGTCTCAGTTCTTGTTGCTTGCAAGATGTAAAACTCACAGCTGCAGCACTATGTCTGCTTTCATGCCCACCATGCTCCCTGCCATGATGATGNTGGACAGAACCTTTGAACTGCAAGTGAGCCACCCCAGTTAAATGTTTTCCTTTGTAAGAGTTGCTGTGGTCTAAGGATGACCTCAGCTTAGACTAATAGCAATAGTGGAGAGGGTGGTTGACATGGCTTACTCCAGTAATCAGATCAATGAATACCCTAATTGTCATTTATAGAGCCTTCATCCAGTAACTGATGGAAGCAGATGCAGAGTTCCACAACCAAGCACCAGGCCGAGCTCCAGGAATCTAGTCAAAGAGAGGGAAGAGGGATTCTATGAGCAAGGGACATCAAGAGCATGATGACAACAATAGAGAAAACCAAAGCAAACTAGTAGGAACTCATGAACTTTAGACCAACAGCTGTGGAACCTCCATGGGACTGGACTAGGCCCTCTGCTGAAGCAAGACAGAGACAGTTGTGTAGCTTGATCTGCTTAAGGAGCCCCCTGGCAGTGGGAAAAGGGTCCATCCTTGGTGCATAAGCTGGTTATGCACCTATTATCCACCTATTGGAGCCTATTATCTATGGTGGGACATCTTGCACAGCTGTGATGCAGCGGGAGGGCCTTCAATCTACCGCAACTGAACATACCAGGCTCTGCTGACTCCTCATGGGAGGCCTTATCTTTTTGGAGAAGGGGATGGGGGTGGGTTGTGGGGGAGACTGGGGGGAGTGGGAGGAGTGATGAGAGGGGGATCTGTG
This sequence comes from Neotoma lepida, assembly GCA_001675575.1. Classification (NCBI taxonomy): domain Eukaryota; kingdom Metazoa; phylum Chordata; class Mammalia; order Rodentia; family Cricetidae; genus Neotoma; species Neotoma lepida. The sequence goes on along the minus strand of LZPO01027786.1, from coordinate 16,805 downwards.
GTTGGTATGCAAAGTGAATAAAAAATTTCTTAATTAAAAAAAAGACAGAAAAAGAGTTGCTATGGTAANGGTGTTTCTTCACAGCAATAAAAACCCTAAGACATGTGATAGTAAGTGAATCCCATGAAATGCCAAAATCAAGCTAATTAACCTATCTGTTACCACAATTCTTGGTTTACATGATGAGAATATTTACTTAATACTACTGTCAGTAACTGATTATGACTGATATTTTTGATAGTTACCAGTTATTTTAAAATGTACATCAGTGTTTGTTTGTCTGCTGTTTTATCATTATTAATTTGAGGTTGCACTTTCTTTCTAAAAATTAGTGGAAAGGATACAGACACTTCTTGATACATTCTACAAATGGTCACTGGCATCAAGATGTCTTATTGGGATTGTTATTCTTGGCCATCTGCTTAGGGTCCTGTCTACTACATTTTGCCAACATAAAGTTAATAATTTTCATCTGAAGTTGGTAGATGTCTTGGTAGAGACAGTGAATGTGTGAATCTGACAATATAGTGACTCTTTTCAAACTTTCACCCACTGCTTTTAGCATTCATCAATAGATCTTGCTTGCAGTAATTATCATTGTAGTTTTGCCTAAATGTATTGTGTTTTCCTTAATTTATTTTTGTTAATAATTGAATTACTAGTAGGAAGGATCTATTCTTTGCTCTTCCTTATTTATTCAAATATTAATGTTTATTTACACCTCCATGGACTCTGGGACATTATTTTTACTTTTTAGGTTGTGATCCATTATCATCTTCCTTTATTTCATTGCTTAAATTGTCCTAGCTCTGGCCCTGGGAAATCCTCGCAGTTAATTACAATGTTCCTTCAACACACCCATGCTTTTCTCAATACAGTCTCTTGTTCTGACATCACAAGAAAGATATAACAAGCTCAACTTGTACTTTTTTTGGTCCTGGTCCTAGAATAAGTCACTTTCTCTAGTAATACTATTTCTTTTATTGGAGAATGGTATTTGAATTTGGAAAACAAAACTTGAATATGAAATATACTCACTGTCATTTGAGTGTTAGTATTTATGTTACATCAGTGGTCAGAGCTAGGAAATACATGAAAGCATATATCTTATTTCTGTATCTCTATGTGATTTTAAAACATGAGTTCATACTATTAACTCCAGTTCTAATCCAGGACCACTGGTTTCATTCTAGCTTTCCACCATCACTTATCTGTAACTTCTTTTCTGACAAAGGAGAATCTGGCTCCCATTATCCAAAATTCATTTACTTTTTTGTTCAACAAATATATACATACTGTAATAAAGTTGTCAGCATACTCTAGGAGAAGACAATGAGTATGTACTGCTGTTTTTGTCTTTAAAATTGTATCATTTTGTTTAAAAATATATACTGATTTCCAGATGTATCTTTGATGCCAAATACAGTGTATGTCTGTTTCTGAGTGTGTGTGTTTTAGTCAGTACCTTCCATGACTTCTATGTTTCTCTTTTTTTTTCCCGTTCTCCAAATGTAAGCTGAAAGTTAAGCCAGTGGAAACTGCTGCTGCTTACTATAGTGACAGCTACAGCAAGTGGAGAAATAATGTTAATCTCACAGAGGTGCTGTTCTGGGAGCTGCTGTAACCTTGACAAATGTCCAGACCTGCTTCTTACTTTGCAATTACTTTCTTCTCAGTGCATCACACAAGCAACAACTAAAACTCTCCTGTTGCCATTTTCCCAAGTGTATGCTTTCCTCTCAACTATCCTCACTTCAGTCGTAAGGTTTCTTGGTCTACTGTGAACTGTCTTTCTACTATTCTTCCCTCTCACAGACTACAGGAGGAGGCATGAAAGAACCTGTTTTGACTTTATTATGTGAGTATAGAGAAACTTTCTTGATTTGCTTAAGTCCATCTGAAACTGGACATTATGTAACATTAGGTAACAGCTCCTCCTCCAAGAAGCTTCCACAGCCCAGATTCTAATTCTGTGAGAGTACAGATGTGCCTAGCTTAATTATCTAGCTTCATGCCTCTCTTAATGTCCACCATGGAGTAAACATTCTAGAAATGTTTCTAATAAGCTAATGAACATAGGTAAGACTCGGCAGCTTTATTTAAGTCCATAGATCATTTCCAGGAAAACAGCCAATTTATAGCAGCTATGTTTACTTACACAGGATCTGCACAAGATCAAGCCAATCTGAAGTCCAGTAAGAATGGGGGAGGGGTTCCTGAGGCCCCACTCCAGCTAGAGACCTATTGTGGTGGAGCTATGCAAAGTTGGAGGTGAGAAGTAGAATGTGACTATGACCAAAAGACATTATATATGTATGAAATTTTCAAAGAATGAACAAAATATTATTTAGAAAAAGGAGAACAGATAATGTGCTTCTAAAACACATCAATGCAGGACCTTACTTGATGATATTAGGATTCAGTGGGTTGGAACAATGCTCAGCAATATGCACTTTCCAGAAATCAATAAATTTTNTCAATTTTCAGGTTCTCTAATCTCACATATGTCTGGGTCAGTACTGACAAGAGCCATGATGCAAAAAGACAAGTATGGTGAAATACAGTTATTATGGGAGGCTTCTTGGAGAAGGTCTTTTCAGATGGACTTAAGCAAATCAAGAAAGTTCCATGTACCAACATAATAAAAAGGCAATTTGGGTAGTTTCACACCTACTCCCACAGTCTGTGAGTGGGAAGAAAGCTTTAGAGCAGTTTCTGAGGGTCTGTCACTCTTCCTCCTGTATGTATGACTTACTGTTTATAGGAAGATTCAATTGTGAGTGCTGGATTCAGCTCTACTTAAGTCTCTGAGTGACCTTAGGGAATAATAATAATAATTACTTCTTTAGTAAGAGCATAGAATTTATATAATTAATTAGTAAACCTTAAAATATTCCATGCACTATTGATTTCACCACCATTGTCTCTGGATATAAATCTAAATCAGGACTCTAAGTCCAAAGGTGACTGCCCTTATTCCCTAAGCTTTGGCTATTTATTAATTTCTATTTGATGCATGGAAAATATCCCTGGAAAGCAACCCATTTTCTAGCTGAGCTTCTAGGCAGCATGCTGTGACACAGGAGGTCCTGTGTCAAACTTGAAATTCACTAAATACTGTACTTCAGATGTGTATACACTCTCTGGCTCTTCATAAATGTTGCTTGTGATTAATGTGATGCATGATGGAAGACTTATGAGCCAAAGGTATATGAAACCTAAGGAATGCAGAACTTTTGGCATGTACTTTCATTGTAATAAGAAACCTTGAGCAATAACTCATTGCCCATCCTGTGCCTCAGGTGCCCACTATGATGTGGTGGTAACAGAGTAATGTAATGTTTTTTATATATTTTTAGTTTAGAAGTAATAATTGTAAATGTTTATGGGATATAATGTGATATTTTTACCTATGTATATAATATAGCAAAATGATTCAGTAAAGATAATTAACATATTCATCACCTTATCCATTTACATTTATGATGGTAATATTAAAAGTCAATTGTTTTAGCAATTTTAAAATATGCACTGTCTTATTTAGGGTTTCTACTGCATTGACAAAATATTATGACCAAAGTAACTTGAGGAGAAAAGGGTTTATTTGTCTTACACTTCCACAGCACTGTTGATCATCAAAGGAAGTAAGGACAAGAATTCATGCAAGGCAGGAACCTGGAGGCAGGAGCTGGGGTAGAGGTCATGAAGGAGTGTTGCTTACTGACTTGTTTCTCTTTGCTTGCACAGCCTACTTTCTTATAGAACCCAGGACCACCAGCCCAGGGATGACCCCATCCACAATGGGCTGGGACATGCCCTATTAATTACTAAAAAAATGCCTTACAGGCCTGCCTATCACCTGATCTTATAGAGGCANTTTTTAAATTAATTTTTTTCATTTATTTTACATGCTGACCATGTTTTCCCCGCTCCTCTACTCCTGCTCCCTTTGCCCACCTCCAATCTAATCCCCCCATCCACTTCTCCTCCATCTCTGTTCAGAAGAGGCAGGCCTTCCATGGGCATCAACAAAGCATGGCACACCAAGTTAAGGCAGGACCAAGCTCCTCCTTCTGCATCAAGGCTAGGTAAGACAACCCAGCATGGAGAATATGTTCCCAAAAGCCAGCTCAAGTTCCATGGACAGGTCATAAAATGACTGCTAGGAGGCTCACAAACAGACCAAGCTACACAACTGTTACACACATGCAGAGGGCTTAGTTTGGTCCCATGCAGGCTCTCTAGCTATTGGTTCAGAGTCCATGAGCTCCCACGAGCACAGGTCAGCTGTCTCTGTGGGTTCCTCCATCATGACCTTGACTCCTCTGGCTCACAGGACTCTCAGAGCTCCACTCAGTGCTTGGCTGTGGATCTCTNCATCTGCTTCCATCAATTACTAGATGAAGACTCTCTGATGACAATTAGGGTAGTCACCAATCTGATTACAGGAGAAGACCAGTTCAGGCACCCTCTCCACTGTTGTAAGGAGTCTTAGCTGGGGTCATTCTTGTAGATTCCTGGGAATTTTCTTGGTACCAGGTTTCTCCCTAAACCCAAAATGCACCCCCTCATCAAGATATCTCTACCATTACTTTCCCCTTCATCCAGTCCCCAAACTGCCCAACCCAATCCCTCATACTCCCATTCCCTAATACCCTCCTCCACTACCCCTCCACTCCACTCTCCGCACTCCCAGTTTACCGAGAAGATTTCTTCTATTTCCCCTTCCCAGGGAAATCCACATGTCTCTCTTAGGGTCCTCCTTGTTACTCAGTCTTTCTGGGGTTGTGAATTGTAGCCTGGTTATCCTTTACTTTATACCTGATATCCACTTATCATTGAATACATACTGTGTTTGTCTTTCTTGGTCTGGGTTACCTCACTCAGGATGATTTTTTTCTAGTTCCATCCATTTGCTGGAAAATTTCATGGTGTCATTGTTTTTTACTGTTTTTTACTCCATTATGTAAATGTACATTCTTTGGTTGAGGGNCATCTAGANTGTTTTTAGTTTCTGGATATTACAAATAATACTGCTATGAACACAGTTGTTTCTTATTTGAAGTTCCCCCCTCTCAGATGACTATAGTTTGCGTAAAACTGACGTAAAACCACCCAGCACATGCATTATGACATTAAAAACCTTTAGAACTGCCATGTGGGTGCTGGAAATTGAACTCAGATCCTCAGAATGAGCAGCCAGTAAGCTCTTAACCAGTGAGCCATCTCTCCAGTTCCAGGGTCCAGTCAAAGAGAGGGAAGACGGATTATATGAGCAAGGAGAGGGGGTCAAGTTCATGATAGGGAAATCTNCAGAGACAACTGAACCAAGCTTATAAGAACTCATGAATTTTAGACCAAAAGCTGTGGAACCTGCATGAGACTAGACTAGGCCCTCTACATATGGGAGAAAGTTGTGTACCTTGGTCTGTTTGAAGGGCCACTGGCAGTGGAATCAGGATCTATCCCTGGTGTATGAGCTGGCTTTCTGGAGCCCATTACCTATGGTCAGAGGCCTTGATCAGCCTTGATGCAGGGGGGAGGGGCTTGGTCCTGCCTCAACTGACTGTACCAGGCTTTGCTGACTCCCAATGGGAGCTCTTATTCTTTTGNAGGAGGGGATAAGGGGAGGATAAGGGGGGAAAGCTGGGGAGAGTAGGAGGAGTATGAGAGGGGNATCTGTGGTTGGTATGTAAAATGNATAATTTTTAATAAAATGAAAACTTTTTAAATAAAAAAACCTTTAAAACTAATAAATTCAGTAAAGTTGTGGGTTACAAAATCAATATAAACATTGGTAGATTTTTTTATATACTATAACATTATCTGAAAAAGAAATTAAGAAAATAATAGTCTGTGAAATAAAAAAAAACTACTTAGGAGTAAATTTTGCTGATGTAAAAGATCCATACACTGAAAACTATAAAGCATAATATTAAAATAAATTAAAGAAGGTACAAATAAGTGGAAAAATATCAGTGTTTTNGGGTTGAGAATAATTAACATTGTTAAAATTTCTACACAACTGGGATGGTTAATGTTGATTTTTAACTTGGCAGGATCTATAATCACCTAGGAGATTGAATTTCTGGGCATGCGTCTTAGGGATTATCTACATTAGGTTAACTGCAGTAGAAAGAATCCCCCTAAAAGTGAGTGGTATCGTTCTCTAGGCTTATGTCCTAGATTGTACAAAAAGNAGAAAGTTAGTTGATCATGAGCATTTATCACTCTATGCTTGCTGACTGAATATATAATATGCCCAACTGTCTTAAGCTCTTGCTGCTAGAACTTTTTGCAAAGATGGACTGCACCATTGGACTATGAAACAAAATAGACCCCTCATTCTTTAAGCTACTTTTGTTAGTGTATTTTATCACAGCAGGAGGAAAAGTAAATTATACGCTACCCCAAGTGATCTACAGATTCAACTGAATGCTTATAAGAATTCAAAAGATGCAAATGGATGGAACTAGAAAATATCATCCTGAATGAGTTAATCCAGACTAGAAGGACAAACATGGTGTGTACTCACTCATAAGTGAATACTAGATGTAAAGCAAAGGATAACCACAGCTCCAGAGAAACTAGCTAACAAGGAGGACCCAAAGAGGGATGCATGGATGGCCCTGGAAAGGGGAAGTAGATGAGATCTCCTTGAGTAAACTTGGCATGAGGAGGGGAGCAATGGAGGGTAGGGGATAGGGGGATGAGAACATCAGGGAATAGGATGGTCAAGCTGAAACAGGGATGGAGTGGGAGAGCAATGAAAGAGACACCATGATAGAGGGAGACATCATGAGCATAGGGAGAAACTGAGTGCTAGGGAAGTTCCCAGGAATCCACAAGGATGGCCCCAGATTAGACTACTAGCAATAGTGGAGAGGGTGCCTGAACTGGCTTATCTCAGTAATCAGATCAGTGAGTACTCTAACTGTCATGATAGAGCCTTTCTCCAGTAACTGATGGAAGCAGATGCAGAGATTCACAGCCAAACACCAGGCCACGCTCTAGGAATCCAGTTGAAGGAAGAGAAGAGGGATTCTATGAGCAAAAGACATCAAGATCATGATGGGGAAACCTACAGAGACAACAAAACCAAACTAGTAGAATTCATGAACTTTAGACCAACAGCTGTGGAGCCTCCATGGGACTGGACTAAGCCTTCTGCATAAGCGAGACAGTTGTGCAGCTCGATCTGCTTAAGGGGTCCCCTGGCAATAGGATCAGGATACATCCCTGGTGCATGAGTTGGCTTTTTGGAGCCCACTACCTATCATGGTACTCCTTGAACAGCCTTGAGGTGGCAGAGGGGCTTGTACCTGCCTCTACCAGGCTCTGCTGACTCCCCATGGGAGGCCTTATCTTCTTGTAGGAGGGAATAGGGTATGGATTGTGGGGGAAAGGCTGGAGGGGTGGGAGGAGGGAAGGGGGAATGTAAAATGAATAAAATAGTTCTTAATTTAAAAAATAATGCCAAAGATGTTTTAAAAAGTATAGAAAATTATTCCTAAAGGTTTTATGNAACAAGAAAAGACTATGAGTAGATTGAATCTAGCTAAGAGAACAAAGTTGGGGTATCCTATTCCCTCACTTTAAAATATGTTATGAAGCTATTGTAGTAGAAAGAACATGGTATAGGCATAGCACTGGCATGTTGAGTAATGCAACAGAAGAGAGACCCCAGAAATAAACACATANGCATATCTATTTTGAACATATGAACATATGAGAAAAATGCAGTAAAAGATAAAAGACTACATAATATGTGGGAAGATCTAATTGGACCTATATACATGGGGAACAATGTTTTATACAACAACTGCTCAGCAATNGTTTGTAAAATAATGAGCTGTGTATTGGTTGTCTACACCCAAATTAGCAACTGATAGANTATATGATCAAAAGAGCATGGGGACCGATAGTCAGTCTACAGAACCCTTTCCACTCTCTAATTCACCAATCTCAGTTTCATCTCTCTTTCCTTATTCTTATCCTTCCACCCCTCTCTGCCTGTTCATTACTCCTTCATCTGCCAAATGCAAGCTCCCTTGCCTCTCCTCTGAGATGCTCTTTTGGTCTTTGATAAACCCCAATTCATCATTCAGAGCAGATTTGAAGCATCAGTCCACTATAAAATCCTCATCAACTCCCACTTCCCCTTGGTCTCTTTAGAATCTTACAAAACTATCCCTTTAGCTCTATCACAACATGTTGAAAGAGCCTGTGAGTTCTGTTTCTTTGTTTTAGATAACAACCATGTTATATTATTACTGTGTTCTTTGAATTAATTATGTATTTCCTGATTTGGGGGGAAAAGGGAGATTGTCCCCAAAACACCATATTCTTGTTACATATAGCATAGTTGTTCCATAATTGATAGTTNATGTTTTAATGTCTGCATTGTCTATGATCTATACTCCCCCTTTGTCAAAGGCATTGCCCCCCATCAGTATCTGTGTTCNTCTTCTTCAAAGACCTTGTCCTTTTGTCAGCATTTTGCCAACTGAATGACTCCCTTACTCTTCATCTTTTCAGAAAAATGTTATTTGTTCATCTATGTGACATTTGGTATATTAAGCTACACACTTAAAATATTTATTAATCATTTTGCTTATGACTTATTCATTAATATATAATACTTAGTGACACTCATTGTTGGCTGACTATGTACAGAACTTTCTACCCTGCTTCACAGCTACCTTTAGAGGACAAGTATTTTTCAATACTATGAAGACCATTCCATCCCATGAATACCATTTCATCTTTATGAAGGCCATTCCATTCTTACTCACCTTAATCCTTTATCCCTTCTTGTCTGTTTTTCACTTCCTTGCCCCTCTAAACTCCTCTTTCACTATGCTTTACACTGACATATCTGACTAATTGAGGTTCTCCAAATGTTTCTCCTTCTGAATCTCTGGCTGATCTGTGTGACCTCAGAAGGCCTTCTAAATCATCTCCTTGGATCTCTGCTTCTTAATTCTCAATTCAAATCTGGACTCACCACTCCAGCAAGCCTTCTGTGTGTAATCAACCCAAACTGTAAGACAAATTGCTAAATGGTCTTATTAATAAAAAACCTGGACCCAGATATTGGGGTGAAAACTGAGAGATCAGAGGAATAGCACAAGCCACAGCCAACCTCACCTTACCAACTCCTCAGCCTCCAGAGAGAGCTACTTCCTCTATATTCACACCTATATGCCTTTCTGTGCCCTGTCATCTTACTTCCTCTCTCCACCCAGCTACATCACTTTCCTCTTTCCGCCCAGCTCTATCACTTCCTGTCTGTCTGTACAGACCTCCAAACCTCTGTGGTTAACTAGCACTGAGATTAAAGGCATGTGCCACCAGGCTTGGCTCTGTTCCCAGTGTGGCCTTGAACTCACAGAGATCCAGATGAATCTCTGTCTCCCAATCACTAGGATTAAGGGTATGTGCTACCACTACCTGACTTCTATATTTACTATAGTGGCTGGCTTTTCCCTCTGATCCCAAGATAAGCTTTATTGGGGTACACAAATAAAATATCACCACACAAACTAGCAGTAACCATTTAGGAATTACCCTGAGGTAAACTAGGACTCCAAAACCCAGAGGGACAGCTCTCATCCCTCAAGCTTTGGCTGTTTATTAATTTCCACTTGGTACATGTATAATGTGTCTGGAAAGCTTTCCACCATTCTGGCTGAGCTTCTGAAAGGCAGCATGCTGTGATACAGGGGATTCTGTGTCACACTTGCAATTAACTAACTACTGTACTTAAGCTAATCTCTGCCTAATTAATGGCTGCTCTAGACATTGGTGCTTGTAGAGCAGGACTGCTCCTGCTCAGAGAGTGCAGCATCTTCAGATTCAGCCATGTAAGAAGAAGGANGTGGCACCCAGCCAGTCCTCATCAGAGCCTTGGGATATTTTGGTTAAATCACAGGAGATTGAGTACAAAGATGAATTTGCATTCCCAAACCTCAGCCTTCTGGGCTCCTTGGAAAGTATTGTCCTGACATTCCAGACCCAGTTATCATCTTTCCCCATATCACTTAGAGGTGTCCCCACAGGCCTGCAAAAGTCAGTGAACTTCTTGCTAAGCAAATTTGCTGACACTTCAACTGCTACTGTGCTAGCAAATACTTCTCAAACTTTCCACTTATTTCAAGTTAACANGACAAAAACATCAGGGTGATATAAGCACATAATGATAAAAAGAATAGATATATATTAAATTTTCTAATTAATAAAATGTTTCATATGATCACAGCAGATTTAGAAAATACAGAAGAGGGCAGAAAAATGCACCACACTAAAGCAATCTCTATGTAATTTTGGGGCGTTTCTCTCCAGGTCCAGGGTATGTTTGAAAGGTTTGTATTTGTTTGTTGTTTTTATTTGGCACCAGGATTTCACTAGGTAGCCCAGGCTGGCTTTAACTTATAATTCTCTGCCTCAGCTTTCTAAATGCTCTAATTACAGACATGTGCTACAATGTTTGGCTTTCTATTTTTTCCTATGGAGTCTTTTTTATGCAGTCTACAATCTTCAGCTCTGAATAATGACTTCATGAATATTTTACAACCATTTCCCTCATTTACCTGCTCTGCATATTAATGTAAGACTCAAATATAACATATACAAAATGTTTGAATTAGATACCTATATCATTGTACATATTACTATGTTCTACATATAGTTTTCATCTGTATGTTAAACTGTGAGGTAGATATTTTTAATGTACTTTCTTACCTGTAAAGACATGGGCTCAGAGAACTGAAGTAACCCAGCACTGGATGGGGAAATATGAAGGACACTACTTGAGCATAGAATTCCAGATTCCAGATCTGCCCTCTTACCCATTAAGAATACTGCAGCTGTGATCCACAACCAAGAGCTGAGCTGAGCTCCTAGACTTCAGCTGAAAAGAGGGAGGAGGGATCACAGGAGCAAGTGAGGTCANGATCATGATGGGAAAAATCATAGAGACAGCTGAACCAAGCTGGTGGGAGCTCATGGACTCTGGCCTGTCAGCTGAGGAACATGCACGGGACCAAAATAGGCCCTCTGAATGTTGGTGACAATTATGTGGCTAGATATGTTTGGGGAGCCCCTGGCAGTGGTGCCAGGACTTATCTCAGGTGTATGAAATGGCTTTTTGGAACACATTTCCTAGGGTAGGATACCTTGCTCAGCCTTGACACTGGTGGGGTGGGGGTGGGGCTTGGTCCTGCCTCAACTTAGTATGCTAGATTTTGTTGACTCCCCAAGGGAAGCCTTACCTTCTCTGAGGAGAGGATGGGGGAAGGGATGGGGAGAGGTGAGGGTGGGAAAAGGGGAGGGAGGAGGATCTGGGATTGGTATATAAAATGAAAAAACTTTTAAAAACATAAATACATAAATAAATAAATTTAACAAAAGTATACTGCAGCTTAAAAGCATGTTAATCATTCCCCCCTAGAGGTTTTNTATGTTTGTACATGCATGAAAGAATAATCTCACATTTCTATTCAAGTGAACTTGGAGTGGTTTCCAGTGCTAAGTGGTAGATAAGACAGCATCAAGACAGAATGAGAGCTGTGTATAGATTTCTGTTTGTGATTACTTTGTCTCATCTCTGAACCTTTCTGGTTATATTACTGTGATCACNTAATCCATGTGGTTATTGACAGAACACAATCTTGGAAACATACAGATTTTTAAACTTAATGCTGANACTGCTGCTGCTGTTTTTCTGGACATTAATAAATCAAACAGCCTCTGAAAACCTCAGTTTTCTCACCTACAAAACAGGAATCAGGGCAGAGTTCTGTAAAAACTAAATACTTTTAGTTAGGCCCTAAGACATTTATTTGGGGCCTTTATGTTCTTGACTTCACTATCATTCATTCAGTCATAGTTCTTGGCTTTTACTGAGTTCCTATTCTGAGTGGGGCTCTGAACTAAGTTGGAAAGATATGAAGATTATTTTTCTTTACTTAGCATCTGTCTCTCTAGCAAAAGCCCTCAGTTACTACTGGCTAGAAACAGAAAGATGGAGAGGAGAAATAACGTCCCAAGCCATTGCAATAGCCCCAGTGTGGCTAGCTCACAAGACCTATGGAGGAAGGGACTCTACCAGCCCAATGTACCTGCCAGGCAGGAATGCTGCCAGGTAATGTATTTGTGATATAAAGGTTCCCCCCCCAAAACATTTCACCATGTGTATTAGGTACGACTAGACTCAGTGCTTTGTACATGAAGATCCTGTAAATGTGGGGCCCTATACAACTTGCTTCTCACATGTCTCAGACTATTTTCCTCCTTAGCTCCTTTGTGCCCACACTTATGTTGAGTAACTCTCTAGATCTGCTTTGAAGCAGGGCTTGACAGGATTCTGGTTCCTCATTGTACATATGATTTGTTTCATTAACATATGAATGGGTTCCTTATTTCAATATCATTATTATAAAATGAGACTCTTAAGGTTTATTGTAACTTTCTCATCTGCTTTATTAAAAAAATTCTGTAAATGTACACAGTTAATCTCACCAAGAATGGAAACTTACAGTTGTTCTTTTTTGTTTTCTGATATTCCAATTGTGTGTAAATACTTTCTATATGCATTTATGTTTCTTAGTCTATTTCTATTAACTAATGTAGAAATATTTACTTATTTGATAAAAATGTTTCCTTTGTGATCAATACCGCCTGTTCAGCAGAATTCATCCTATAACAAGATGGGTAGTCACATAATCAAATCTAAAAATTATCATTATGTAAAACCATCTTACATATATACAGTCCACACAAGTTATAGTGGTAACATAGAAGCAACCAATTGATTTTGTTAAGCCAATCATAAAATGCCTTTTATGGGTGGTATTGAACTTTAGTTCTGTGATTTAGTATGAGACTATCAGGCAGTCCTCCTTTAAAAGGAGAGAGAAACAGAAATAATAGTAGTAAGATATAGAATAATAATGTGCTTATCATAACAGAATCTTCATGACTTTGTGACTCCATCTGTGAAAGGGTTTTAAATAGTTGGAGCAGGAGGTTAGGTTCAAGATCAGTGCAGTATTTTGTTTCCTTTTTCATATGTCTGAGTTGCTAAGAAGCCAATAAATACCTTTAGAAAAGAGAGTTTTGGCCCCATCTACATCTGATCAGTAAGTAAAAATTGACATTTAAGCAGGGGGCTGAAAAAAAAGAAAAGAAAAGGAACATGATTAAAAGAAGTGGCTGTGGTGTTATGGGAAGATTTATTTGGACCTAATTGAACAAGCGTAATTAATTAGAGATGAAGGTGAGGGGAGAGGATTCTAGACAGCTTGCCTGGAGGTCTTAGAACGAGAATGACAGTCTTGGGAACCCTTCAGTTTACTTATAGCTTTCTTCTACACAGAATTAAACTTTATCTGCTCCTGATCTTCCTCTAAAACACTGCNTGTTCAGAGTTTTCTCCCGTAACTCCCACAGGGTCTGAGATGACTACTTCTTCCTAAACTTCTGTCACCTTTAATTTACCAACCAACTCTCCCTGACTCTTCAAGATGAAGCTCATGTTTGAGCANTTCTAGTGCAGCACAGTCAAGGCCCACTGACAAAAGATTCCTCCTGAACTCCCATGGCCCTCTTAGCATCATAATGATCAACTGGAATTTATAATATTCACATTTGTATCTCTGTTGCTTTGCATAGAACATACCACAGAATGAATAAATAAGCCTGCTACTGAGTTTCATGAGTGTAAGAATCCTTGTATATGAAAAAGATTGTGCTTAAAATAGTGCCTCACACCTGTAATCCCAGCACCCTGGGAGGCTAAGGAAAGATGACTGCCATGAGTTCAAGGTCAGTCTGAGCTGTGGTGTAAGACTTTGTTTCAAAACAAAGAAATGGGAAGCCCCACCCTCATAGAAAGCTATGAAGGTAAACTGATAATAACACTGTGTGGTAGATATAAGGAAGGAAATATTTTCATACACATTACCATGAACATCCAATTCAACATTTAGGAATTTTCCCTTGAAGAAGATAGATGTAGGCTTTGGTAGTTAAAACTATGAGTAGGATTCCATGGAACAGTGACAGATACTAGGTACCAGAACTGAAACTGATTGGGGAGGAGAAATGACAAACAAGAACATAGTGAGGAAGAAGTCTCAGAGCTCCCTCCAAAGCCAAGGCTGGAGCAGCTATTGAAACATGAACTACTAGACAGGACATGACCAACAGAGTCAACTGATGGCCACAGGCTCCAGTTTATCACTTTTAGTTGCAGTGTATATGAATACATTCACTTTACTCCAGAAGATGCAAAGTCAAAAGAAGAATGAGATGAGAAACTAGCCAATGAGATTGGCTGGTGAGTGGCAGAGTGACAGATATCTCTACTGCAAAGAACAGCCATGAATGGGGCCCAAGATCAACAGTGAATTTTGACAAGTGATTTTGAAACTAAAGCCATAAAAAATGGCCATATGCCAGAGGCCTGCTTTTAAAACAATATCCCCTACTTGGTATAATGGGAAGAAAGGTACAATGTTTCAAAACATTCACTCAAAACAAAGACTTTGATGGAAAGCCCAAATCCATTTTTTTTTTAATTTGAACTTAAACACTTATTTTCCAAAAGAATTTCACTCAGGAAAGCTACACATGAATATCCCTGAACTTTAGTTAGAAATGCATGTATCTAATATACTTTCAAACTTGGAAGCCCATGGACTNCACTGAAATATACTGCCTCTAAAGCAGTGAACTAGGCACATCTAGCTTGATCAGGTCAGGATTTCTATTGCTGTGAGGAAACATCATGACCAAAAGCAACTTGGGGAGGAAAGGGTTTGTTTCAGCTTTCATGTTTCAATCACATTTCATCATGAAGGGAAGTTGGAACAATAACCCTTGGAGTCAGGAAGTGAGAAAGAGGTCATAGAGGATCACTACTTATTGGCTTATTCCCCGGGCTTGCTGAGCCTGCTTTCTTGCATACCCCAAGACCACCTGTCAAGCAATAGTACTACCCACACAATGGGCTGGACCCTCCTCCATCAATCATTCATTAAGAGAATGCCCTACAGACTTGTCTACAGGCCAATCCTATGGAGGCATCTCCTCTATTAAGATTCCTTCATTCCACATGATCTTACCTTGTGCCAAATTGACATAAAAACTAGGCAGCACAGAGGTATCTGAGAAATGCAGACACACAGACAGAGGAAATAGGAACACAGTTGTACCTAAAGAGGGACTATAATCAATGGGTTCTTGAATGTTCAGGAAGGACCAGATATAAACAACAGTGACCTACCTTACTGCTAGTCTCTGTACAGAGCCCTTTACAGGAGAGTCACTCAAGTGTGAACCAAGCAGAAAAAGCTTTATAAAGGACAAGCTGAAGGAATAGATCAATGTTGAGTGCCTGCCAAGGAGGATGGAGTGTCTGGAGGAGACTTATTTAGTTTCAAAGTCACCTGTGTGAGTCAAGAAAGGTTATGTATAGTGCACCAGCAAAGTGTGCAGCTTATGGGCTTATTTTAGTCTCTATTAATACATTTGTGTTCTTACTCAGAAGTAACAAATATTTTTTACTTTTAAATTATGAAACCTTTAAAGGTTGATACAATTTCAATGACGTATCTATTAGACATAAGCTAAAATAACTTGGTAAAAATTAAGAGAATCCAAATTAATCTAGAGTAGAAAATAATTTATTGGCACACTGACTTGAATTTTAAAACTCTATTCTGTTCCAATGATCAACGTGTCTGTGTTTATGCCAGAATCCTGCTGCTTTTATTACTATAGCTCTGAAGTGTAACTCCAAAGCAGAGATAGTGATTGATACCTCCAGAAATTATTTTTTTAATTGTCGCAGGCTTTATTTGCTATCCTGGATCCTTTGTGCTTCCACATAAAATTTAAAATTGTTTATTTTCAATTTCTACAAAGAATTGTGATGGAATTTTAATGGGAAGTGCACTGAATATATAGATGGCTCTTGGTTTTATGGCCATTTTCACAATATTAATCTTACCACTCCATGAACATGGCAAGTCTTTCCATCTTGTGGTATCTTCTTTCATTTTCTCTTTTTAGTGTCTTAAAGGTTTTATTGTGGAGACACAGAATCTGCCAGCTCTGATTGGACCAAGGGGTGAGTGATTGATTCTTCTCCCACCCAGAGAGTCCTGTCTCTAGGACTTAGGCCCTGAGGCACAACCTGTACCTGAAAACCCCCACACATCGCTGCACCAGTTGCTGGCCAACAAGGAAGACTCCTGTGGGCAGGCTCCCCTACTGAAACCTCTCATAGGACCCTGCAACTTACAAGACTCATGCCCTACCCTAAACCCACCCATCCACCTGTGACTTCAGTTGCTTCCTGAGACACAGAATGCACCAGCTCCAATTAGACCAATCATACGATTGGACCCAGAGTGGTCCCCAAGAAACAGACTAAAGAAGCACAGATCAGACCAAGAGCAGCTTGCTCAGACACGGGCACCTCTTCCACCTATTGGAGGAAGAGATAGGTAGACACCAGTGCAAAAATACATACAAAACATAAAGAGCAACATGGCACAACCAGAACCTAGTGGTTCTACAACAGCAAGGCCTGAACATCACAACATAAGCATCACAAGAAGCAGAAGAAAGTGACCTTAAAAATAACTTTATGAAGATGATAGAGGCCTTTAAAGAGGAAATGAAAAATTCTCCAAAAGAAATTGAGGAAAAACAAAAAAAAATTGGAAGAAATCAATAAATCCCTTAAAGAAGGCCAAGAAAACCATGAAAAAGCAATAAATAGGTGAAGGAAACAG
>LZPO01027785.1:62583-76994 GCA_001675575.1 Neotoma lepida | reverse complement strand
AACTTAACTGCAAACACAAACAGCACCAAATAATCTTTAAAAATATGCTAAGCTGTTACAAAAAATGAAAACATAAATTAGCAGGTAAATAAATGGAACCAGAGAAAAATCATCCTCAATAATGTAACTCAGACTCAGAAAGACAAATATGGTATGTGGATGTTAGCTGTTAAGTCTTCAGTAAGCAGACTACTATGTGACTATCCACAGAGGCTAGGTATAGAGTAAGAGACTAGCAANGAGGGAAGGATATCCCTTCGAAGAAGGAGTAGAATATATAGTGATGAAGAAATGGGATGCGGTATGGAACTGGAGGACAAAACAGATATAAGGAAAGAAGAGGGGGGTAAGGAAGTGAATATGGGAAGAGACATCTAAAACCAAGGGTCATTTGCTTGGTCATATGGAAACCTAAACAGCAGAAGATTTTTAATATATATTAAACTACTCCTGATTTTATTCCTCAAAAGGGCCCTGAGAAATTTACTCAGCACTGCTCTCTCTCCAACCCAACTTAAGAGGAAATAACTGCCCAGTTCTCTGGCACAACATCTGTCACCCCCCCCCAAAAAAAACCCTCAAGCTTGCTTCAAATTTGTCTTAAAAATTGTGATGGTGGTCTTATTCTCACCTAATGGGATTTACATTTTCTTGAGGTCCCAATGAGATCAGACCATCCACCCAAATTCTAAAGCTGGACCTTTACTCTGGGACTGCGAGGCTGAAAGGCTTGAAGGGCTANATCAGGAGGTNTGCACCTTGAGACATTCCAAGACTCTGAGGCATGCTTTCAGTTTCATCAACTGTTGAGTAAACTGCCATGCTGAGAGAAANGGCCAGCATATATGGAGGCCTCTCCTCTGTAAGTTAGTAACTTTCTGTGACATCTGGTTCTATTGGGATCCTGATATGGGATGTGGAGGGTCTGATGAGACCCAATAGTCTCTATCTAGTCCAAGGAAAAAAGCTAGATGTCCCAGTGCTCACCAGAGGTTCTTGATCTGGTTTTATGTCTGGTTTGTCTTGCCTTTGTATAGTGTCTTTGGCCTCATTTTTACTGCCTTTATCTCTTGTACTTTCTGTGTTCTGTTTTTATTGATTTATCTTAGATATGGGGTGACTGAACAGATGAACAGCATGGGTAATAATACTANCAAGGCTTACAGCCCTCTAGTATGTGTTCTAAAGAATTTTGACAAATTTTATCTCCTCTATATATTCAAGGAAGATTATTATTGTCCCTTCACCAAGAGTCACCTCTGAACACTCTGTGAACCTGAATGGCTCACGTTCCGGGTCCACTGGCCTCTCAACGGCACTTTTGATTCTCAAACTGGGCAGTGCTGAATGTCACTCTCAGTAAGNCTTACCACTAAGATCAGATTGAGTAGATCTTGCCTTGGGCTGAAGCAACTTCTAACCCACTACTGTGGAATAATCCTTTTGTACACAGAATATGTATTACTCTCATTGGTTAATGAAGAACTGACTGGCCGGTAGCTGGACAAGAAGTATAGGTGGGACAACTAAGCTAAGGATTCCCTGGAGTTGTGAGGAGACATAGAGGGAGTAACACATGCTGGAGGACAGGTAAAGCCATGGGCCATGTGACAATTCATAGATTTATAGAAATTGGTTAATGTAAGTTGTAAGAGCTAATTAATAATAAACCTGAGCTATCAGCCAAACATTTGTAATTAATATAAATCTCAGTGTGTTTATTTGGGAGCAGCTGGTAGGACAGAAATTTCTGCCTACAACCCTCTGCTGAATGAAGGTTTTTTTATAGTCTGTAATGAGCAAGATGGAAAAGCCCTGATTGTCAGCATCAGGTCCTTTGAGGGCTTGCAGCAGAGACCTAGGAGCCCCCTCTGAAATGTGTTCTGTAGGACTGGCAGGAGAAAGAATCCCTCCTCCCTCCACTAAACTGTCTTTACCTTCCCCTGCCCCTCACCTCACCTCAGCCTCCACATTTTCAACCCCAGTTCCCACCTCTGCAGGCTCACTCTGTCCCTCTATCTGCTTCAACCTCTATCCTGACACCTAGTTCTTTCCTCCCTTCTCCTGTCATCTCCGCATCTAACTCTTNCCTATTTTCCCTTTCTAGTTTTTCCCTACATACCCCTGTCTTTTCTCTTCCCCACAACTGCCAGGGGGTACCATATGGCCCTTCTGACTCCTCTTGTGATCCTGATTCTGGGATAGCACCTCCTTCCACCTTGATTCTTTATGGCAGTTTTCTGACCATCAATACCTGTATCTCTTTATCCACTACAGATCTCTACAATTGGAAGAACTGGAACCTCCCTTTCAGCACTAGCATTGATTCCTTAATTTCTCTAATTGATTATATCTTTTTCAATCACTTTCACATGTGGGATAACTCAGCAGATTCTCTTCATAACTGAAGAGAGGGAATGGATTCTCATGGAAGCAACTGAAGCATTCTCTGTAACAGCTTCAGTGACTAATGTCCAGTAGGTACAGACAATTGACAGTCTTTGAAGTTGGAGACCCCAGTGTGATTACAACACAGAGGGAGATAGGAGGTCACTTGGTGAATACCACTAGGTTCTGATAAAAGGGATGAAATAGGCAGCCTGAAAGCCCACTAACCTATGATTTGAAAGAGGAGCCAGATGAATCTCTTTCAGCATTCTTGNAGTTCCTCCTAGATACCTATCCGTTATATAACCCTATAGACCCAGAGGACCTGGTAAATCTCAGTGTGATTAACCTAGACTTTGTTATTCAGTTGGCCCCTGATATATGTAGAAAGATGCAAAAGATGGGTGGTTTTGCANGAAAGAAAGGTCAGAATTATTAGAAATTATTTTTATAAACAGTTCAGAAGGTGTTTGATGGCAAAGACAAAAAAGAAGATCTTTGGGCAAAGAAGATGGAGCAGGCCACCATGGCTACACTGCAAGGCCCAGACATTTCAACCCTGCCTATCCAGCACATGATAAAAAGAGGAAACCTTTACAAAAGGACCGATGTGCTTACTGTAAAGAAGTGAGTCAATAGAAGAATGACTGCCCCAAATGGAAACAGGTAGCCCTCCCAATCCAAGCCAGTCATAGCTATGGAGGATTAGTGAGATCAAGACTCCTTCAAGCTAGAGCTCTAAGGGCCTATGGTAACCTTCACCATCAAGGGCCAACCTGTAAGTTTTCTGGTGGANACAGGGGCTACCCATTTGGTATTATGGAAGCCCCTAATATCTGTTACCAAACAAACAATTGAAACACAGGTAGTGATAGGGGATATTGAAGAATAAATGGACCACTGACTGGAATGATAACCTAGGACAAGGAACTGTCACTTTTATCATTAGTCCTGAATGGTCCTCCCCTTTACTAGGGGAAAAACTCCAGTCAATAATATCAATCTCAGGAGACACTTCTAGGTTGCAATTGGAAGGCCTGATAAGGCTTTAACTATAACCTATCCAATAAGTGAAAAATATTTGTTCCTCCAAAATTCAACCCATTCCCCAGAAGGGGAATGGAAGAAGTTGTTCCAGAAAATCCCTACNATTTTGGGAGAGCACAATCTTCCTGGCTTGGCCAAAGGTGTGCCACTCATCATAGTGCAACTAACATCTGGTGCTANGCTCATTTGAATCAAGAAATACCTCACCAGCTCAGAAGCCAGGGAGGGGATTAAGGTTCACATCGGGTACCTCCTTAAAGCAGGCATACTTTCTCCTTGTCAGTCAGTCTGGAATATCCCCCTCCCCCTGTTCATGTCCTTTTGGAACTCAAGACAATATGCAAGTGCAAGATTTCAGGAAAGTGAACAAACAGATTGTTCTCTTCACATCCCTATACTTTTCTCAGTGTATTAACAGAGCACAAAGTTTACACTGTATTGGACTTAAAAGATGGATTCTTCTCCATTCTTTGTCAAAATTAAGTCAGCCCACCTTTGCATTTGAATTGGCCAACCTGAACTGGAGATATTGATATTGGGACAACTAAGCTGGAACAGTCTGCCTAGAAGGTAGGCATAAAACTCTCCCACCACCTTCAGTGAAGCACTCAACCAAGATTAGAGTCTTTTCTGCAGTTAAGTACCCTGAGGTAACCTTGCTTTAATATATGGATGATTTATTATTGGCTGCTAAAGATGAGGAGGACTGCTTAAGAGCTACCTGCTGCTGTTTGGGAGTTTGGAACCTGTAGCCCAGTTCGGCTATAGAGTTTCTAAGAAGAAAGCCCAAATTTGTTCACTCCAGGGTACCTACTGGTGATGTGAATGGAGAGAATGGAAATGATTGTTATCCCAGGCCTGCATAGTGGCCACAATGCAAATCCTAGCTTCAACCACCAAGAAACAGGTTAGGAAGTTTCTAGGAACTGTTAGGTATTGCCCTCTTGGAACACTGGGATTTCTGAAATTGTCAAANCTTTGTACTTTGGAATAGGTTGGGAAATATTAACAGGCCATTNAGAACTTAAAAGAGGCCCATGTACAGGCCCTACTTTAACTCTGGTGTCTCCAAACCCTTTCATCTTTATGCTCACTAAAGAATAGGCATTGCCAAGGGAGTCCTGATTCAGACCTTAGATCCTTAGAAAAGGCCCATAACTTATATCTCAAAGACACTGGATCCTGGAGCTTCTGGATGTCCCCACTNTTGTTTAAAAGCCATCACAGACTTGCAATTCTTGTAAAATAAGCTGATAAGCTCACATTAGTACAGATTAATTGTAAAAGCTCCATACAGTGTGGAAACCCTGCTGATGGATGCCACTAACTCATAGATTTTAAATGCCTCTTTGAATCAGTACCAAACCCTATTTTTAGGTAAGGACAGACTGACCTTTGATAAATCCTTGGCCATCAATCCTACCACCCTGATGCTGGATAATGACCCTGAAGAGCCCATCCATGACTTTCTGGAGATGCTGAACATCACCCAAGGTGTACAACATAACCTGACAGACATTCTTCTCACCACCAGAGATGTGGATCTCTACACAGATGGCAGCAGCTTTGTTCAAGAAGGAACCAAGTATGGGGGGGGGCAGTGGTGATTATGGGCCAGAAGGAGGTCATTTGGACACATCCTTGCTCAGGAGCATATCCCCCTAGAAAGTAGAAATAATTACTCTGAAACAGGTTGTAAAATGGACTGAAGGAAGAAACAATTATTATCTAAAGAGACAATCAATATACTTTTGCCATGGCTCCTGTTCATGAACAGCTATATAAACAGAGATGCTTATTCACCTCAGAGGGAAAGACTATTAAAAATAAACATGAAATTGTCTAGTTGTTGGAGGCCATCAGGCTGCCAACTGGACCAGCCATGATACACTCTTGGTNTACTACATCAAGAAGACAGAAGTCCCCAAACTCAAGGTAACAACTATACAAATCAAATCACCAAAGAGGCTACCAGGGGAACACAAGCCCCAGAATATCCTGGAACTATCTTGTCACTAAACCAACACTCTACCTTGATGAGGATGTTCCTGAGTACAATCCAGATGAGATAAAGTCATATTCTTACTTTGGGGCTCATGAGAGCTATAATGGATGGTGGATCTTGCTGGTGGAAGAATCTGCATGCCAAAGGTACTGGGTCAANATTGACTAACTTTCTTGCATGGCTCCATGTAGATGTCATCTCCTCTAATGTCACGCTACCTGGACACTGAGAAAAACTTNAGAGCATTTCAGATCAATGCCTGACTTATGCCCTGGCAAATGCCAAGAAGGACATGCTTCCCCTGGGGCAATGGAGTCAAGATACTATGTCTGATGAATTTGGATAATTGGATTTTACTGAAGTCAAGCCAGGACTACATGGTTACATAACGCAGCCTGGGAGTCCAGCTCCCAGAACTGCCCCAGGATTGTAAATAGAATCCCTTCAGAGTAGTGGGGTTTTAAGAATCTTTTTTTTTTAATCTGAGGGTCTTTAGAAATAAGTTTTTATCTATCTGAACTTAATGAGAAGTCATCTTCCTGACCATCCACAGATATATGTGCCCATAAGATTGAGATATAATCATGAGATTACATATACATATCATGTGAGATTATACATTATAGTGCAGNTACTGTGGAGATATGATAGCTCTTTCTGTATATGTGAAATCACAGATAGAAGCAACAGTTTCCAGAGTCTTTGGTCCCATAAACCTTGCTTGAATGGGGTTCTTCTCCATCAAAGATCTGGTGGATTGACATCTGAATTATCAATTGCTGTCTGTTATATTTGCATCATGTCCCATAACAGCTCGTGACAGTTACATATATCTTCACATCTTTGTTGACACCATCATGGGCTGTATAGAGATCTTTCCATCCAGAACAGAGGCAGCCTGGGTGGTAGCTAGGAGATTATTCCTAGATTTGGCCACCCCTTATCTCTGTGGTTCTACAATGTCCTGGCCTTCACAGCTGAGTTATCTCAATGGCTCTCTAAGACTCTAAACATAAATTGGAAACTTTGTAGTTTGTATCATTCTCAGAGCTTCGGAAAGATAGAAAGGAATAATAGAACATTAAAGGAGATTTTAACTGAATATACTCCTGAGACTGGTCGTAACTGGGTTGACCTCTTGGTCTGTTGTACCCCATACTGGGAAAGGTTCACTCCATATGTAATAGTGTTTGTGTAACCACTTCTCATGATCCTTTGGGTACATGCTAGACTCTATCAGATTGCCTCACTCCAGTTTCTGAGTCTTTAAAATCATTGCAATTAACATTGGATAAAAGATTTTCCCTCAGGTTCAGGCTGCTCAACCTGTTGGGTACCAGCCATCTGACCACCCATTCCAACACAGATATTTTGTATTGGTCCACACCTNCAAAACAAGCCAGCTTGAAGCTAGATGGAAAGGACCTTACATCATGATGCCTACTGCTGAATTAATCACCCACACCTCAAGAAGGCAACTGAGGAACATGCAAGAGGAGCTTAACCCCAAGAGG
Source organism: Neotoma lepida (assembly GCA_001675575.1). Lineage (NCBI taxonomy): Eukaryota > Metazoa > Chordata > Mammalia > Rodentia > Cricetidae > Neotoma > Neotoma lepida. The sequence continues at coordinate 70,040 of LZPO01027785.1, read as the reverse complement.
TGGAAAGTGACTGAGACAGGACCATTAAAAATCAAACTTTCTAAAGTTTGACTGTCTAATATGACTTTAAACATTGTGTTCTAGCTGCTGGAATCTACACTATGATTGTCCCAAGGCTAACAGTTTTACTGTATTATGTTCAACTTGTGCAAATAGAACCTAAATGCATCTTGACAGCAGAAATAAAAGGTACCCTTATCATAGGAAACACCCTGATATTGTCTTGACATGAAAAAGATTGCTTTTATCCATCAGTGCCCANAGTTTGGACAAAAGAAGGGGAACAGATTGTCTTTAGCCAGATGGACGGAGGGTACTTGGGAAGACTAATTTAACTGACCAATCCCAATGTAGTAATACAGACTTCAGGNTAATCAAATATTCTTTAAAAGATTCTGATAATGGAAATTACAAATGTGCTGAAATAAGAAGGGGAAGGGAAGATCAATTAATCACTTCAATTGAACTTAACATACCCGGAGTAGCTGTTTGACATAACCTCTGGCTCCATCTAGCACTAGAAAGCCAACAAGAAAATTCCTTCTGTGTCTGAGGAGATTCCTCTATTCCCAGTTGCTTAAAAAGAAACTTGCATGGAATTNGGGTTTCATATAAAAATTATACAAGGATAAGGGAGGACAAAATGGAACATGTTTTAAATGTTTTAAAAGTTGTGGCTATGTTCCTGTTAGTAATGTAAGGATTCCCCTCTCAAGAATTTGACATGGACACGTAAATGAAGGGCGAAATGGTGAACCTGCCTGAATCTATTTTGAAGGCAGGAGTCATTTTGTTGTATTGTTTCATTTACTCTAAGTCNTGGGTTTCTGTTTTTAAGTTTCTGTTTCCTGAAACCTGCCCCAATGCATGACCTTGACATGTTCTTGAGATTACTTTGACTCTACCTAACCAATGACCACATGCTTATGACATTTTTCTGTACTTCCTAGTTGCCCCATTGTCTAACTTCTGTAAGTCTGCTTTGCAACTACTCATGATTTCACTCTTTAAAGTCCCTGAGAAATGGACTCAGCACTGCTTTCTCTCCAACCTGACTTAGGAGGCAGTAACTGACCAGCTCTCTGGTGCACCTAAAAAAAATCAAGCTTGCTTTGAATTTAGGTAAAAAATTGTAGTAGTGCTCTTATTCTTACCAGGTTGGATTAACACCTCCTGCAGTAGATGGGAACAAATACAGAGACCCACAGCNAGATGGTATGTTGAGTGAGAGACCTTGGAATCCTCAGTCCTAAATTAGATTTCTTCATCAAATTCCTCCTTTCAGATCTCAGGGAATCTTTCAGAAGAGGAGGCAGAAAGATTGTAAGAACCAAAGGGGATGGAAGACATCAAGGAAATAAATCCTTCNAGATGCAGCAGAACTGATGCACACATACACTCAGAGACTGTGCCGCCACTCACAGGGCTTTCACAGGTCTAAGCCACATGGGGTCCCAGGACTGAGAGGGGAAGTAGACACAGCCTCCATTGCTAACCCAGAAGCTATCTCCAATTCATAACTGCTTGCAAAGGGAAATTTATTTTTCTACAATGAAGTCTTACTGGATAAGCAAATCACATTTAAGGGCAAGTCCCATGCTTAGCAGTAGACAGCCAATATAAAATGGACTCAAAGGTANTTTGGAAAATTTTTGTCTCACAGTACTTTCTCTGGCTTTTTTTTCCTTACAGATCTTTTTTATATATTATGGTTTCTGATTTTGTTTTTGTGGGTTTTCTGTGTGTGCAAATGTGTGTGTTTCTCAGTAGTTGTATGTGTTTCTTTTGCTTTTTATTTGGTTCCTTTTTTCCTGTTTGTTTTTCTTCATATTCTGGTTTGTTTGTTTTATCTTATCTTACTTTACTATTATTTTTAGATGCTTATTTGTATCTTAATGAGATAAAAAAGGTGATAGATTTGGGTGCATAGGGAATTGAGAAGGACTGGGAAGGAGTTGGGGGAGGGGAAACCAAAATTAGAATATATTATATGGGAATCTATACACACACACATATAGATATAGATATAGATATAGATATAGATATAGATATAGATATAGATATAGATATAGATATAGATATAGATAGATATAGATATAGATATAGATATAGATATAGATATAGATATAGATATACCTTAGGACTGTGTTTATTCACAGCGAGGGAGCATTTTGTTACCCACATGTGCAGATGACAAAAAATGCTTACAAGGGCAGTAAGATGGGATGCAGCCCCTTCTACAGGTGAAAATGACTTCCATAGTATGCAAAAGAAACTGAGAAATGTAGTCTTTCAGTGGGAAACCATCATTCCTAACTTGGAGAAGATAAAAAGAAAAAAGCAGAGCTGGGGTGTTATAGCTGTTTTCTGCTGAGGAGGGAGTAGATCCAGATTCATCGAAGAGGGGTCCTCTGGTCATGTAGCAGGGAGAGAGTCTTAAATTGATTGGCTGCAATGGATCAGACAATTACCATCCTGTATTCCTGAAGAGAATTGGAAAATAATTGTAAAAGGACTGTAAGTAGATGATTTGGTTGTGGAGTAGAATTGAGAGATTTCCTGGGAAGGTTGAGAGATAGGGGGCTACAAAGGTAGGACAAAGTAGGCATAAAGTTGATTCATGGTGACAGCGACTAGTCCCACCCGTTGCTAGGACTGTTGCATAAAACTTAGCTAGCAGAAGTAGTAGAGAGTGACAGAACACCAAAGGAAGGGAACAAGAGAAAATGTAGGACTAATGTAAGGAATTGTATCTGGCCTGGAGTGAAAGTCCCTTTTATCCAGTTTCTCCACAGCATCTGAAAGGCCNTTTTGCAAATGTAAGAACAAATTGAGCTGTTGNAGGGTGAAATTTATTGGAAGACCCAGCTATTGGAAGCTATTTGAAGGCCCAGCAAAAATGGTGGGCATTNTATTTTCTGGGCATGATTGTAAGCCAGAGCCTTGAGAAAGATCAAGAGAATTGTTAGATTTANGGGGGAAGGAGCTTGGATCACGCTGCCATTCTGTCTTATGGAGTTACCTAACTCTGTTTAGTTATTAGAAATCAAAATATTCAGCTGGGCGGTGATGGCACATACCTTTAATCCCAGCACTCGGGAGGCAGAGATCTCTGTGAGTTCGAGGCCAGCCTAGGCTACTGAGTGAGTTCCAGGAAAGGTGCCAAAGCTACACAGAGAAACCCTGTCTCAAAAAAAAATCAAAATTTTCAATAAAGCAAAAATAGGTTAAGGAGTTCGTGATGGCTATTCTTGGTTTTCAAATTAACTATATCTTGAATTTATGAGGTGTTACCTCATACCAGCTAGAATAGCTAATATTGGAAAAATGAAAGATAAGTTTCATATTGTTGATTGGCACATCAGGTGATATAGACCTTAAGGAAAATAATGTGGGAGATATTCAAATACTAAAGAGAATAATTTCAGGGTTCCTTTAGCTCATTTCTGGATACATATCACAAGGAAATGAAATCATAATCTCAAAGTTAATTTTATAAATCACAATACTTTAAGCACTATTTATAATAGTCAAGAAAATGAATAAAATAAATATCCACTGACAGATGCATGAAGAAAAACATGCAGTGTGTGTGTGCAACAGTGTGTGTTTGTGTATATGTATGTATATGTGTGTGTACATGTGTGTGNGGGGGTGTATGTGTGCGTGTGTGGTGTATGTGTGTGTATACAATGAAAAAACATTAAGCTGTAAAACACAGAAGACAATTGCAATGGGGATGAACCTGTAATACACTATGGTAAATAAGATAATATAGGAAAAAGAAAAACAATCTAGTCAGTTTGTGGAAATTCCAATCATTGAAATGACCTATAAAGTAATGCAGTAAAAAACATTGAGTTACCTACCAAAGGTAATAGCTGTGGTGCCATGAAAAAGCTGTGTAAAGCTCTTGGAAAGATTAAAGAACCTGTGTGACCTCATATGAATCATGAAACATTTGGACATTATTGTCAGCTGCACACTGAATTTCTTCTTTGAAACTTTCATCCCAGTCACCACTTTCCATTTCAGATGTAAAGAGGTTACTGAGTTTGTCTGATATACAACTTACATTTTTGTTTAGATGTTTAANCATTGGTAAGTAATCTACACACCTACCACCTCTCAACACTACCATAAAAAAGATGCAATTTTTTTTTGATATTTGGACAGGGGCATGTTAGGGCTTTAGTAAGTATATTTTTAGATATTTTATAAGGTAAACTTTAATATCTACCAAAAATTATGAATAATTTATACAGGGTTTAGAGTCTTCTGAGTAGCTGATCAAGTGCAGATACAAGAACAAGAAATGAGAGTTGAGGAACATGGATTAATTATTTCAGGTATCCTGAAAAATGTAGACAAGTCCACCATGCAGACTCTAGTCTTGATCCACATTGGACCAGCACCTGACCCTGGCCAGGCAAAGACGGGAGAATGCTGCCTCCTAGCAAGATAGGGTGGCTTAGTTTTGAGTTTGTTAGTTTGCATCCAAAGACTCCAAGTTGAATTCTCTGTATCTTTAACAATTACAGAGCCAGTCATCCCCAATCCCCATCCAAAAGATAACAAAACAATATAATGTGCANNAAATTAAGTTGATGTAATTGTATTGAACTGTTTAAACTGTTCTAACATGGTGAATTCACTCAAAATATCAGAATTCACTCTTGAGGTAATTTGTCAATTAACTTTCCACCTAATTAGAACCNACAATACCAATACCTGAGTCACTCTCCCTGGACATACAGATTTTATTTTAATGTCAACATCAATAATTTAACTACAGTAAAGAATAACTCATATGTTAAAATACATTTTAAAAAGTCATATTTTACCATTTGCAATAATAAAAGTATTACAAGGACATAGTAATGAGAATAAAATAGACTAACCTAGAAACTTAAAAGAGCATCTCATTTACTTAAAATAGATATCAGGACCTTTAGGCATAGGAATGTATAACATAACTCTCCATTCACAAAGATAGTTAATTTGGAGGAAAATTTGAATGGTCATGGTCACCCAAAACATTATGGTCATTATTTCAGGAAGTTTTTATGCTATAGAACCAAGAAAACCAACGTATTTTAAAATATATTGGTGGAAGCATCAGCTAAGCATGTTAGGAAAGCAGACGGATAACTGCTGTAGACTTCAGATGTTGTCTATTGACAATCTAAGCCTTTTAGTTGTAGGAAAATAGAGATTAGTTCATTTATTGCAAAGAAATTTACCTCATAGTCAGAAGGTTGGTAGGTCACACACAGTGGTGGGAAATAAGTGGTTATTTATGTTGCTAACAATAGCCCAATATAATTTGAGTCTGGATATGTAACATTTCTACTTCTCGGCCATTGACATTCTAATAGTCAATCAGTCTTGTAAAATGTTTAATACAAGTGTGGCTTTTTGTTTTTCTGTGAACTTCAGTTCAGTTCAGTTCAGTTCAGGACTCTTATATTCATTATTCATAAAGCATATGACTTGTGAGAAAAGAAATGTGACACTTTTCTCTTTCACTTTATTGTCCTATCTGGGGTATACTGCAAACATAGATNTATATGTCTTTATACAGTGTCAGAATTTATTAAATAAGAATAAATTCACAATCTCTGTTTTATTCACTACAATTTAATAGGAGTCCTCATTTCTGAGAAAGCTGANTGTCAACAATCACAGGTTCTTTAATCTTAATTACTAATATTAACTCTCAGATCATACATAATACTTCACCACATGGTTTATGTCAGGGAGGTGTCATATACAATGGATGAAAGTGTAANAGAGGAGGCAGAGTTCAACGGGGGCTTCTTGGATATACAAGTGGAGATAGCTGAAAGAGAAAGAGAGATGCTGCAAGTGATTACATAATGAAGCCAACTAGAAAAAAGATTAAGACCTGTGGACCTAAGTCAGAAAGTGCAAGAGAAGCCCAAGCCTACTCTTAGAGACATGCAGGACCAGATGTTCCCATGAAAAGATGGATGAATGGATAGGTGGATGGGTAGATGGATGGATGAATGGATGGCAATTCAAGTGGGCTACATAGAGCAATAGGGGCCATTGTAAACTAAAACCCTTGGAGCNGTTGGAAGTTCTCTGTTTGTTGGTTTCCTGGCACCCATAAGGCCATGACCATTCCTTGATGCAAAATGCACCNAATTATACATCAAAAATGTCTCAACATANCAGTCTCAACACTGTTAGAAATTCTAAAGCCTCTTCTTAGCCAGAAGATAATTTCTTAGCTGTGACTGTGAATCACTGTAAATTATAACAACAAGAACAAGAAACTTCCAGCGTACAATGACAAAAAAAATATACATTCCTATCTCAAAATGGAGGAATGGAATATAACAAAGAAGTAGTGAACTAACTTAAGACCAAACCACATCAGGATGAGCACTATACCCCACAGCTCTATGTCCAGCACATGAACTCATAATAATAAAATCATCTGAATTTCAAAGGGCATATGGAATGCTGACTGTCCAACTTTACTGCCAGTAGNACACAAAACTTTCCTNTTGGGCTCTTTCCCTTTCATGTATGCAGCTTTCTTCCTTAGGCATCTGATGATCTGGCCTCTCCAACATCACAAAGTCATAATTACAACTTAGGGTTCAGTTTCATAGTTTTACATAGTATTTTTTCAGAGCTTCCTCACAAAGAGCCAAACAATACACACATGTTTTGACCTTAGTAGCATTCTGGAATCATGGATTTACTCAAGAATGAATGTTGCCACCTCCAGTAATGACTGCTTGGCAAGATATGTCCATTGATGCAATGATGACATGAAGGCTATGTGAGTAACNGGCCACATGCTGATTGGAGTTAAGACATGAAACATAACGGCCACTGTTAATAGAGCCAAGAATCTGTGACTAAGTAGGTCATAGGTCTGAAGTGTGAATATACTATCATTTTTCTAATAAATGAACAGTATTAAACTAGCTACTAGTCACTTATCTGTATACTCATAGATTAGTGCATCTCTTCTCCCTCATCAAAGAAGCTTCCTTTTGCAGTAGCTGGGAATTAACACAGACACCCATTACTGTAAACACCTAGAAAATAAGAGACTGGGGAATGTTAAGCCTTAAATGGGACACCTATATCACACCCACTCTCCTAAAGCTCAGCTATTATCATGAAAGATAGGGGAGAAAGGTAAGACTTAGAGGCAGTGGATGGCTATAGTAAAAACTATTTTATAGACACAACAAAAAAGTTGCACGTATTCATTCATAGTGATTGTAAGAANGTTTGCAAAACATGTGTAAAAAAAAGACAGCCAAAATCCTAGCATGGTAGGNGAGATAGTCATAAAATTCTATACCTAGCTGAGGAGCAAAAAAGTTATTGGCAGTTGTTGGCTTCTGGGAGGAAGAATCAGTTTACTGACCCAAAGAAGCTATCTGTGAAATAGTAGATGACCTGCTATG